>VMBQ01004820.1:12006-76878 GCA_007657795.1 Dreissena rostriformis
ACCTTGACCTTTTACCACTCAAAATGAGCAGCTCCATGAGATACACATGCATTCCAAATATCAAGTTGCTATCTTCAATATTGCAAAAGTTATGACCAAGGTTAAAGTTTTGTGACAGACACACACAATGACAGACAGACAGGCCAAAAACAATATACATCCTCTTTTTCGAAGAAGGGGGCATAAAAGCCACAATCACTATTCTACGATATGCAACAGATACCTTTCAAAATTTCCGCAATATATAATATACAAAATGACACAGATTATATAAACATATTTAAAATTCAACATCATTAGCTTGCATTAACAGTGGCCATATCCATCCAACCATCTGACACTTGGCATTGCATTGTGACGGAAGCGCACTCAGACAAGCTATGCCTATTAACGAAATGTAGAAGCGGTGAAATGTTGAGAACAACACAAATCAACATCTACACTTTCTAGTTTTGATTATTCGGTTACAAAACTGAAATCATATAGTCTATAGACATAAACATCTTATAAGAATTTGTCTGAAACCATTTGAAATCAAACACAACATATTCTATTTTGTTATGTTGATGATCTTTTACCATCCATCTTAAGTAATTTCCAAATGTGTGTTTCACTTATTTATTTTGATTGGGCGCCGCACTGAGGTGCTATCTATATGGAATGACATTTTTTGTTTGCCCTGTTAGCAGAGATTGTGATATGAAACGTCTTTTTAATGTATGCTTTTACTTGATTTGTTTAGTTGTACACCTTTGTAAATTATGTAGTTGAAGAATAGATTTAATTTAGAATTCAATATTTATCGCAAGGGTATAAATGCTCAAATCGTGCAATTAATTGATGATTACATAATGAGAGGTCGCACTTCGTGTTTTCAGTACGCTGGAAACAAGGTCAGAGGCCGTTTACACAAAATACCTCGCTGGGATTTAACGCGCGTCGATATTCGGCAGTTAGGATCTATTGGTGTAATAAATAAGTAATTTTATACAGCCAGTCATTTAACCGCGATGTTTGCTGTATTCCATATTCTAGGCGCGTAATAGTTTGACAGACAGACATACACTTTATTCAGACTTATACATACAATTTTCTTTCACGTAAATATGTAATAACAACATAACATAACATTTAGGAATGCAAATACAAATAAATACATATGATGACAAGAACACGTAGGTTCTATCAAGGCAGTACTGCACATATTAAAAAGTATTATTGAGAATCGCATTCCTTATAACAAAAGCTTCTTTGATATATGTATATACATTATAAATTACTGCTTTGTCACATGAAACTATTTGTACAGTATTCGACATATTTGGAATGTTATACCGAAATACACAAAACTGTCGACAAGTTCAAGGCCCTCGTAAGTTATTGACCAGTAGTAGTTGCACCTGCTTTTTCGTTTGTCAAATAAACATATTTTCGTTTTATTTACATTTATTTTTAGACCCCATTCAGAAG
The DNA here is from genome assembly GCA_007657795.1 of Dreissena rostriformis. Lineage (NCBI taxonomy): Eukaryota > Metazoa > Mollusca > Bivalvia > Myida > Dreissenidae > Dreissena > Dreissena rostriformis. The sequence continues at coordinate 13,477 of VMBQ01004820.1, forward strand.
AGTTAAGGTAACCATTGTTAAGTTGGTTCTGAATGCTTACTGGGTTAGTAGTTAATAATACAATACCATCAGAAATAACAGCATAACAACAGATAGCAAATGCAATTTTTTTACATTAATACACTATTTAATAGCATTTATAAACAATATAAAAAAGAAGCGGCGAAAGGGTTTTCCCTTGTTTAACACCAAGAAAGACATCAAAGAAGTCAGAATATGACATATCCTGGTTATGTTTTTATACATGACTTAACATTTGCATATAAGCTGTTTATCATTGTGATCATTTTGCAACTGAGACATGATTCAATTAATTTTATTCATAATGCTTCGTGGATTACTGTATTAAAAGCCTTTTCATACTTAATAAAAGCACAATATAACGTATGTTCCTGCAAAAGAATATAATTTATCAGGACTCGATCCTCTAATTATGGAACAATTGTAGATCTGACATTTGCATAGACTGGATAGGATTTCGTTCAATTACCTGTTTGTACATCTAACTCAACTTTACACTAAAAAACAAACCATGGTTGAATATAAAGAACAGTCAACAAATAATCAGTTTTATATCTGCGTATACTGCTTGTGTCTTGATATAGATTTTAGTAATTTGCTTTATTAAGTGTATTTCTTTTCAACATTTAGCTCCATTTTGTTTCACAGTTTGTTTGTTTTTAATGACAATAATTNATGACGGACTGTGACGCCGCGGTTGAACTCGTGAGGTATATTATATGGTTGTCGACGTCAGAAAAGGCCGCCATCTCGGCGGAACGTCTGGGCTTTGTCTCCTTTGAGAAGCAAACAGCGGACTTCATCTCTGAGCATACACTGAAGAAGATGACATGCAAGGGACAGAACGTGTGGGAACTGATGCTGCAGCAGATCGCAGCAGAGAACGCCGTTGTCGAAGATAACTCGTAGAAAACGTAAGTGTATATCGGCGTCTCTGCAAGCACTTCTGTAATGGTGATTTTCGTCGTACTTTATATAAAATACCAGTACGGTATTCATAGGGAACTGATAAAGAATACATGGAGAATACCTCATTTGAGCATAAAGATTTACGGCCGGCATCCTTCCAGACCTTCGACCCCTATATCGTCCAACGGCAGCAACGAGTCTCACCGTATTCATTTCGGAGATGGTTACAATTTGAATTATGTAAAATACGGAAAATTTAATAATCAAAATGTGACTTTAATAAAGCTCGGTCTGAAGACCGAGCCCGTGTTTTCGTTGAAACAAAGACGGATGATTTTATGGCAGATTAAACATGTAAGCCACGTCAATTTGATGCCCTTAGTTGGCTTTACACAGCTTACTGAATCGTGGCATTCTGTGTTTATGTGTCACTCGCGAGGCAACCTCAGTGAAATACTAAGAGACCCTAAATTTAAATTCCATGACAAAATGTTTATAATACTGGCTAAATGTTTAGTTAGCGCCATCTCATATTTACACCGGAAAGATATTGTACACGGGCGACTGTCGTCCGATTGCTGTTTCATCGACAGTACATGGCACCTTAGAGTAACTGCGTGGAACGAAGTTTGTATTTATAAACACAGCAGATCCAACACGAGTCACAATAAAATCTTACCAATTGACTGGAGCCCTGAAGACGAATCATCCGCGGAACTGCTTTTATTCACAGCTCCAGAGGTCATTAAATATCGAAGCGACGTCACACCGGAAACAGATTCCTATAGTCTGGCAATGGTTTACCAGGAGATATTTTCTCGCAAACCTCTTTACACAGAGCTAAGCATAAAACCAACAGAGATTTTGTATGCGGTAGTCACCTGCGGAATCCGGCCACGTATCACCGAGAAGACGCCTAACGTGATCCGGATTATTATGGAGCGTTGCTGGGAGATCGATCAGGCCTCGCGCCCGAGTACCGCGTCCATAGAGGTCGCTCTGCACAAGGAGTTTCCGGAAACCGTCTCCCTGCTGGACTGCATGACGGACACTCTAGAGCAGTACGCGGTCGGTCTGGAGACAAAACATAACGGTAAGCAGACAGAGGAGACGATGAGAACGTTTCAGCAATTTGAAGAACGGTCACATAAATTTATCAAATGACATACATTGTTTCCCGTGTCGATTTGGTACAGCCGTCATAAATAAAGTGGTACTAGCAAGATTACAGTGAAAACTGTTCTGTTTAAGTAACTTAATAATACTATATAGATGATAAATGTTGATAGCATTAGACTTATACACTATACCACTTCCATGAAAATTTGCAATTTGACTAGTTGTTTGCTTTTTTGTCCTTCCTTTTCTGTAGTTTTTTTTTTAAATTCAAGTGGACGCCAAACAAAGAATCTAATTTGTATGTCCTTATCTCAAACATGTTCTGATAACATATTGAGCGTTTTATTTGGGTAGAATTTATTTTACTGACCAATCGCATCACGTTTTTTTTTCAAAATGACGTCGTCAACGTCACATCAGTAATCAACTTTAAGAATTGTTTTGCATGGTTTTACAAATTTACATACCCGAATACAATGACTATAAAATTATGAATTTTGTCAGAAAAACAAAACGCAAATCGTTAAAATAGATTGTATAATTAATACATTATGCAGTTTAAATATTGCCTTTTTTTCAGAATTAAAGGACAAGTTTGAAAAGATCAAAAATCAAATCAATACGAGTCTCTTCCATAATGTCCCTCCTGCCATAGCCGATATTTTGCTCCACAACAAGAAACACCAGTCCACACAGTACGAGAGTATGTGTCTGATGGCTTTCGCCGTCTGTCACGTGGACAAGCTTGTGATGCACACGACGCCGACAGGGTTTGTGAACCTGATGACACATTTCTTTTCATCTCTTGACCAAGTTCTGCTGAACAGTAACCTGTATTGTCTACAAGGTCAAGGCGAATACAACGTTTATGCTTTGGGACTGACTTTCGATTCAGACGAAACAAGGTATAACACCATTGAGGCTGCGAGAGAAGCTGTGAAGGCCTCAAAAACAATTTTGAATTTTACAAGAAAATTTAGTGCTGAGCCATTATCGGGTATCAATGCCGAGTTAATGCTGAAATTCGCGATCACTGTAGGGCCCGCTATCACGGGCGTGGTTGAGACTAAACAGCCCAAGTTTTCGGTGTTCGGGAGGGCGATGGAGGAGGTCCATGACCTTTGTGCAAACTCGTCTGCTGGCACAATCAGACTGGCGCCCAGCGTGTTCCAGACGTTTCGAGCAGTAAACGAAAAAACCATTTACATACAAGAGGTCAACGAGGTACCGTACTATAATGTAATGCTGTGTTAATTATTCAATAATCGTTATCCATTTAAACGATTTGATTGCATCCCATTTCGCGTGTGAGAAACTGAGGTCGATCGTCAAACTTTTTTTTTCAACAATATAACAGAAAACATATGTCTTATTATCATAACATAAATACCTGCCTATACATAAAATAAGCCGATAATGATAATTTGAATAACCTAACATGTTTCCATTAAAGACAGACTTTGTGTGTGTGTAAGCTGCAACGGTTTCCATTAATTATCAAATGGTGCGCCAGTTGAAGCAAAACGTCTTCACCTTACATAAGCATAAGAACTAATTCTTTATTCATTGACTTTTTACATATTTAATTTGGAGACAAATTAGATCGTTTTCTTGTTTTTAATTGTTAACAAAAAAAACAAGTTGACGTTTTTGTTTGAATAAGCAAAATATATATATTCTTATATTTTCAGCATAAACAATATTATATAGACATTGGTAAGTAGCATGATTATTATTCACACTTAAATTATAGTACCCATAATAATAATGGTCATGTTTCAGTATGTTTGTATTTATACTGTAATATTCCTGAACATAATATGTTGTGTATGAATTGCGTATATTAGTTTATCTGATCGGATTTCAGATGTTTGATCTCGTGGTTGATCCGTTGTGCATACCTACGATTTGCGGAGATATACTTGTTTATGCAATGGCAAAGGTGTAACAAAGGGCTTGTAGACCTTACGGGGATTGGGAACGAATTGACTAAACTTCGTTCCAGCCGTATTGTTCACAGATTGATTTCCATTCCTGGAAATCCACAAATAGAAACATGTGGTGATTTGTTAAGTACAAACATTACACGAACTGTGTGTATCATACACTTTATGTGCTAATTACGTGACATGCAAATGCCACAATGGATAATATCCCAGATGTACCGGTATTTGAATATGATTGACCCACATTTCATAATTTTCTAAAATATCGATAAAATTTGTCCCGCTTGTCCGAATACATTGTATTTGTGTGTCAATTGTATTTAAATGTGAATAAATGGTGGTTAATCAGACTTGGGGGTAACATTGTTATTTCAACAGAAATATCCATATCGTGTACAGATTATATGAATTGCCATAAGAAATCGTATCAATCTAAATCTGTTTGTAATACACATTTTTATTGCGCAGTTCAATCATATGGCGATAATTGCCTATATTTTGTAATAGGATTCCAGTTTTCGACAACATATTCTTCTTAAGGTGACTTTATACAATTTCAGTTTTTATTTACTGATTCATTTTTTCCACATATGTACCTGTCTCCAAATCACAGCAAACGGGTCTCTTTTGTGCAATGTGGAATACTAGTGAGTTATCTGTGGAAGTCTATAACAGCCATAAAAGGTTAAGTACAGTGCAGTAACAATTTCCATTCTTGCGTTTGGACACACTCTTCATGAACTTTTCGATTTTTTTTATTCTAGATTTAGACTAATGTTACTTTTGGAATTTAATTGTGCGTGGTTTGCGTTGAATGTTACGTAAAAGCGAACAACTTTAATCCGTTTGCGCTTTGATTCGAGATTTATTGGAACGGTGTTTACAACTTTTCACCAGTTTTCAATTGACTGGCATTCAGTAAAGTTATGTTTTAGCATGCATCAGTTTACTTGACATCATTTGCCATCAAGTTATATGTTTTACCACCAATATTATCATCATATGAGTGCGACTGTCCGATACAGGCGTTCCTTGGAGACATGTACACGATATTGATTTATACGTGATAAAATTACAAAATATTGCGCAGAGATAAATTGTGCACTTGCACAGATAGGCCATATTGTACAATTATTCCAATCACGGCTGTTCATAACAATATGATTGTTTGATTAATAAATTGCCATTGACTGACATGACATCTATTCGTGGGAAAAGCGATAACACTCACGAAAGTTTCTATACAGTTTTCTGTATGCAGTGAATACACTCAACAGGTACTGCTTGAACCACGGAATGAAATAAATCGCGAGGGTCTACACGTATCTGTACCATGGAAGTTTACGCTTGTATGTTAAAGTAAAATATGAAATAAATAAACTTAATCTCTGCGATTGTAAATTATAAAAAGTGTGTTCAGATAAATATTCCCGATATGGTAAATATAGGCATTGTGACACAATGCATTCAACAGAAGACTTGAAAGACATTCATTCCAAGGTATTTTGTGATCGCCTGATACACGAAGCCGTGCATGGTGTTTGTATTTATGATTTGATATTTTAGTGAAAATATTGGTTTTACATTAATTGATTGTAAATGCTTGCCTTTATATCGAGTTTTTGATTGGTTTTTATATGTTTCTTTGTGTACCACCATAACGTTTTTAAATCCAGTTCGATGTAATTCCAAAAACCAAACCATTTTTTTACATTCTTTTATAATCGTGTTAAGAAAGAAATGTTCATGAACAATAGTATTATGCTATTACAGTTGCTACATAATATACCTGCAATATCTTTTTGAAAGATGTGTAAGGGAATAAATGTATTAAAGATTTCAATTGTTTTAAACTTAAAGTTCGACTTAGGTTTTATTGTTCTTTTTTGTTTAACTTGCTTATTAAAATAAATAAAAAAATAATATTTTAATCAATATAAACTTATAATTGTAAAAATATACGGTATTTTAGCACTTTTTTTTTTTTTCGTCATTCGTGGTTTACAGTCCCTTCAAGAGTCACTGAAAGATATTTTAGTTTAGGCGAGGTCTTGTGTTTTTGGGGGGAAGCCGGAGTACCCGGAAGAAACCTCATCTGTCCGGTATGGTGACCACCAACCAACCTCACATGCTTCCGCGAACGGGGATTGAACCCGGGTAACCTAGGTGAGAAGCGCTTGTACCAAACACTGCGCTAATCGGACAGCCTTTTTAGTTGTATATAGATTCCAAAAATTATAATTGGATCATAAAATAATTTGAGATTTTTTATATCAACTCAAAGGATCGAGGCAGCTTATCCAATTTTGTGCCAATAGTATACACTAGAGAAATATGTAAATAGAGCTGTTATCGCGATTTCCCATTTAAACATTGATTTTAGTGACATGAATGCAATTGAGATAGTATAAACGACATCCCACGTGGTGTCTTTAATCAATAGAGCGCGTTTAAAATTGCTGCGCAATCTAAGAAGTTAAGACATTTACTACTGTTTTAGAAATAAATAAAGATAAAACTTGAAAAACAAAGGAGTGGTAAATAACCAACAGTACTATTCCATACACGTTCAATTAAAGTAACAATAAAGTATTTATTTTTAGCTTTTATTTCTGACAATGGTGTATGTTTCACAATTACATATTCTAAACACATGTTGACTTTAATAGGTTTTCTGATGACTATAGTCCTTCAAATGGATTGTGATGGTTTAAGAAATCATATTTTATAAAGACTAACACATGCTAAACATAGACTGCTTTTTATAGCACGCTTAATAAGTTATAGTCTGTTTGAAAGCTTGGTACCAGTTTTTTTTATAGATTGTGTCATTATTTACGCTGTTTATACAATAAGACAACCTTTAAGTCTCAAGTGTTTAAAATATAGTTCGCTTTTTTCCGTTCTAATATTGTTAAAATACGTTTTTTTTTACAATGTTTACTTATATTAATAAGTGTATCAAGAAGCGCATTCCTGTTAAGTATCCATTAATATTTCTAATCAAAACAACTGTCATTGTTATATGTAAGAAAAAAGTAACCAATAAGATGTATTTTTCACACATATTTGTATAACATACATAAGTGAATTATACGAATAATGTACAAATAGCGAATACCAGGTTTAAATGTAAAAACGTCCATATAAGCCCGTTATGTTCGTGGCGTCTCCAATGCCCACTCACGCCCGTTCTTCTGAAGCGTCTGAATTCCTCAATCACATTGTTCAAATTATCGCTAATGTCAAATTTGCTGCGTTCATCGTCAACCGTTTTACCATATATATGGCAATTAAAATACCATCAACTACTGATGCCCGGGTGCGACACCAATTGCTAAGCCCCTGGTTGGGCTTGGTTACGTCATCGACAAGTTTATAGGCATTGTTCTCCACTGGGGCCCTTCTCCGCATAATAGTTGACTTCGTGGAATTTTACCTTAGTTTAATGACGACTGGGCAGGTATGTCCCCTCTTTGTGGGGATACGATTGATCGCTTCTATATCTGTTATCGGTAGTTCTACCCCCGCATGGGTCTTCACGGTTGATATTACTGCTTTGATTGGTGTTTGTCAGTTTCTTCTGTATTTTCTTGTATATTCAATATGTTAATGTTATTCTTCCTGGAATATTGTTCTTTGTAATTTGCTTTCTTGTGCGCCAATTTGCTGAATTCATTATTTTCAGTATATATTTGTTCCTGTAGTGAGTTATTGTTAGTGTTTGTTCTATCTTCAAGTTTTTGTATTTTGTCTTAAATGTTTTTATTGTCAAAATCTTAAGAATTAATTTTAGCTTTTATTTCACTTAGTTTTCAACTGACTTATTGTACTATTTTAATGTTCATGTTTTGTTCAATTTTGGCCATTAAACTTGTAACTGTGTTAGTATGTTATTGCTCTACTTATTCTTTCTTCGTCATACCTTTGAGATCATCCCTCATACTGGAAATGGCTCTTAACTGTGTTTGAATTGCATGGTGTTCATCCATACTGGTATTACTAGTTTCACTGTCAGGATGAGACTACTCCAAAGGCTGCTTTGTTTGAGGTTGTGTCCCTGCGAAATTCAGTTATTCAGCCTTTTATTGTATTTTGCTAATTGTTTTGTCAACACTAATTGAAAGGCACGAGCAAGATAATTGACAAGCTCAGTTATTCTTCACTTTTTTTTGGTTATCCAAATGGTACAATGTCATGACTTATAATCCAGGTAACCACCGGTACATACATGTTTTTTTTCCAAATGGTATCTTGTGAAATAAAATCACCAATCAAACTCAGCTTCTCTAGAATCAATTGAACATAAATTCGTTCAATTTATTCTTTTAACTCGTTATATTTCCAAAATTTCACTTTGTCACTAGATGCACTGCACATTCATTCAGATGTTGTAATAACATTTAATATTACTTAGTCATTTCAAACAGGTATTTGAATGTAATTTTTGCACAGCAATTTATTCATACATCTCTTCTGTGATTACCTTTTTTATAGTCAATGTAAAATGGTGACCTCCCGCGGCAAGGCAAATTTTGAACTGTGTGACATTATGGGAACATACTTTGAAGAGCACCTCTAGGTGATGCGTTTTACCATAAAATGAAAGGCATAAGCGGGTCGGTTTCACACAGGATGATTTGTTAATGTTTTTCCTTTTAAAAACTAGTGACCCCTGAGGCGAGGCCAGTTTTGACGCTATGGCTTAACTTGAAGTGTGTACAGGACCAAAATTCCTCTGGGCTTTGTGGTTTCAGTGAAGAAGATTTGTAAAGATTTCATTTTTAAATCACTTTTTGGGACCCGTGACCTTACAAATTAACGAACCGAAACGAGCGGTTTAGTAGGTTAGGTCGTTAATATAAAAAAGCCACTGACCGGCGCACTGAAGCACAATAGCACGGACGGACGACGAACATCAAAGTATGTAAATAGCTCATCATGAGCGCGTTGTTCTCGTTTGAGCTAAAAAGGCATACAAATTAATGTGGCGTTTAACATAGTGACATGAAGTGTGGCCTGGCTTGAATAAATTTCGAACTAAATGTTTTAACAATGGGAGACAACAGCGATAAGTATAATAACTAGCAGATTGACAATACATGTAAACATGACATAATAATGACAAAAACAATAGAAACAATGAAACTCCAGGGACTTTATCGGTAAAGAAAATCTTGATTTTCCTATAGCACTCAAGCCGGTAATGAAATTAATTGAGATGTGTTTAGAAGAAAAAGAAATTTAATTTCTAATACAACATGTAGTATATAGATTGTTATGTAGTTTGGGAATCAAATACAAAGAGGGTTTCTGCAAGTATTACTATAAATTCAACGCAGAATTAATTCAAATAACAACTTCTTACAGCTAACAGCCTCTGAAGACTGAAATATGTCATGTTGAAGATATCAATGGGGTTGCATTCCGCTGCATCCACAAATTAAGATTATTTCGTTTAAATGACTTCAACGATGATTTTCGTTTGCCATCTAATATCTCACACTTTACAGAGGAAAACATCTTTTCTAAAAAGCTCAAGTATAAAAACGTGAACACAAACTCATTACACATGGAAAGAACATAATAGAACATAAAGCGAGGATTCGAGATTCAAAAATGGTACATTTGATAAAAAGGCTAACACACACATCACTCGGCCTTTCCGACCTCTTATTGATAATTCAAACGTTAACACCTCGGAAAAATCCACGATTTTGCGGCAATTTAGCCAAAGTCAACCGAAACACTCCAAACACAAACATATCTGTATGTGTGTGTCCATTTTGACTGCTGATTACTTGTTAACTAAATGGTATGTATATAGAGAATAATAGGTTAGTGATGATTATAGATCAGGTTTATCATGCAAGGCTTAGAAAACAAAAAGCACGAGCCTTGGCGAGTGCTTTTTCGTTTTCGTGTCGAGCATGATAAACCTGATCTATAATCAACACTAACCTATTATTCTATTTATCCCACTTTTTATTCAGTAAACCTTTTTATTTTAACCAAATTTGTTTAACTTGATAATTTCGTTGGATTTATGACGTCATTTTGTCTAAAAAATGACGTCATTTCGTGCCGTGTATTATAGCAGAAATTTAATCAACGGGGCTTTAATCAACCGAATTCGCTGTAAAAGTGGGATAAAATGTATGTGCATGTTGATCTCTCCTACATGTACACTATTCTTTGATTTTGAGAATTTTCGACAATGTCATAAAATTCCATTCACGAATATTTATTTTACTTATAAGTGTACACATTCAGAAACACATTCCCGATGCCTCCAACAATTGCAAGTTTATTAAACGTTCCGTTGAAGCATATCCCACGTGGCTTGTCTATATTCCCGGACAACAACGATCTTATATAATTGCCTTTGGGGCTGATCTGATGTATGTTTCTAGTAAAGGATGTCACATATACATTTCCACTAGGATCAAAGGCACATTGCCTAGGGACGTACAGATCTTTGTGTCTATAGTCAAAAACCTTTCCTCCTTTTAAATCTTTTGCAGTAATCCCTTTGTAAAAACATTTCGATAGAAACAGCATACGGTTATCTACATGAAGTGCAATATTAAACGATGATTTGACACATGCTTCTATTTCTGAGCTTAAACTTAGGCAACGTAACAAAGTTCCATCATTTTGAGAATATCTATCTGCCCATTACTAAAAGCCAAACAGATGTACTGGTTCAATGCAGTATCCTTAGCGACATCATTATAAGCGATTCTTGTCGTTATTTTCGTAACAAGGTGTACGTTGCCATGGCGTAGCTGAGCAAATGCAATCTTGCATTCAACAGGCAAAGTAATAACCATGTCATTTGGACCTGTCTTAGAGACAGACCACGGTTCAGACTGACAACTGAATTTTGATACAACAGTTTTGTTTGTTTCATCTACTACAACTAAAAAAGATAATACCTTGAATTTTATGACAATGTAATTATCTATCCATATACACGTATCAGCTATGCAATCCTTGTTTCCAATCAGTTGCAATTTACTAAGGTCTAAGTCAGTTTGTAGCTGGGGAATAAGCTCTGTATATGATTTTGATTGGTTCATATCAATGTCTGAACCTGTCTCGCTGAAATCACAAGTGTCCTCAATTATCAACGAATTCTTCATTTCTGTCAGCAACGCATCAAAACAAGTATGTTCAGTACATTTAAAAAAGAACCGGTTTTGTGTTTTGTCCAATTCATTCATAGATGAGTGTAGACTATTTATTTTATCTCTTGCGAATTTACGTTGCATTAGAACAGCATGTTCTATTGTTCCAAACGTCTCAACATGTTCAATATTGGACGACTGTTGGCTTATGTCATTCAAAAACAACTCAACGCTTTGTTTTTGGGCGGTAATTTGTTCACTTATCATTCTCATTTTACCATCAATTGACGCCAGTACTTCCTCTTCGAGTTGTTTATACATGTCCAAGATTTTAATTTTTATAACTTGAAGTGATGATATTGCCTGATTGTTTCTTTGTGTAATAATTGCATCATGTTTTTTTTCATGTTCCAGAAACCTCTCGCCTTGTTGTTGTAATTCACGCAACACTGTCTTCAATCCGGAAAAATCTTCATTTATGTCATCCAGTATATCAGACAGAACTTTAACTTCCTCGCATTTTCTGTGATCCGCCATAGCACACTTACTGCAGCATGTCACATCGTGATCTTTGCACAGGTAGACCACTTCTTCGTTTTCGTGATTCGGACAGACAATCAAGCTCTTCAGAAGGACATGTACCTCCTGGGGAGGTACATCCGCAAGGTCAAACAACTTGTGGTGTTTGGAAACCTTTACCTTGCCGTGATCCTGTTTACATTGTTCACAAAGTGGTTCCTCACAATCCCTGCAATACACAAATCCCTCTTTCTGTATGTTCTCGCCTAAACAGGGTCCACACAAGTGTGTGTTAAGAGACATTATTTGGAATAGTGACACAGCGTGTACTACAAATCTAAATCGAAAGTAGAGCGGTCGTATGACGTGTACATACGTGTCTGTTGAAGCATACTTAAAGGGACTGTAAACCACGAATGACAAAAAAAAGAAAAGTTCTAAAATACCGTATTTTTGTAAAATTATTAGTTAATAATGATAAAAATATCACGACTGGTATATAACATTCCTTGAATTTTTTATTATTTTTTATTTTTACTTTATTTTTTTGTTTATTTATTTTTACTGGGTATGTATACCAGGTAACTACCAGTTAACTATAAATAACGCAAGTAGATTGATCATCATCGTCACGTGGTAAACCCAGGAATGCACATTGTGCATGCGTAGTGAATTGTATATATTTTTATATATAAAATGATCAATCTACTTGCGTTATTTATAGTGTGTTTATCGTTATGTCACCTATTTTTGCGATGTACATTTAAATTGTATTACCGAATATACTGAAAAAATGAACTCTTTCAAGTAATATAATATACCAGTCGTGATATTTTAATCAATATAAACTAATAATTGTAAAAAAAAAGGTATTTTAGAACTTTTTTTTTTCGTCATTCGTGTTTTACAGTCCCTTTAAGGGGACTCAAATTCTCATTTTGGAAAAATGACTAGTTTCATAAATACAAGAAAAGACGGATGCATTAGAATCCAACAAGCCAAATAATACACCTGATAAATAAAACTCTTAAACAATATCGGTTCATCTATAGATAATCATCAATCGAAATAGATTGAAAAATAAAGCAGTTGTAACGCTTTAAATGAATCATTTGAAACATACATGTATTACTTATAGCGTTTAAATTATTTTAATAAGGCTGTTTATAAGGAAAAAGTAAATAATCTAGTGGTGGAAAGTTATACTTTACTTCCAAAGATGTCGGATTCGAATCCCAAAAGATGCAATATTTTATTGAACTTTTTTTTAATATAATTTGTTTTTTACTTTTCCAAAAATTATACATTCGTTGATAAATATTTTTTAGGAAAATGAAGAAATATTAATACGAAAATCTCTAAACATATCCCTTTAATATCGGACGACCATTAGCTGCAGTTTTAACTATTGTGTGTAATATTTGTAATGGAACAGCTGTATTCAATGTAATTCAGATACAAAAGATCATGTATCGAGGAATTCAATTGATTTTCGGATCAGATTACTCGCAATATCGACCTGCTCAATATTCACATGGTTGGATTATCATCGCAACATTAACTTTTTATAATCAAAATGAAGAACTTGATACGATCGAAAATATCAGGATCATTAATATTCTCCCGTGAGTTTCCATCTTTGTTATATGTGCTCCTCAATTTACCTATGACAGTAAACCATAATAATCCTGTATATATGTACCTACAGAAATATTGTGTTAACGTTTGCTACAAACTGTCAGAATGTTAAGAGTGTTGGTAAAACTCTAGGCCCAAACCGTTAAAATACACATTATATCTTTATCGTATATCATCTCACTATACCATAAATGCATATGTGTACACAAATATATATATTTAAACAACGCGGCCTTCATATCAATTTAGTCCTTAATTATTTGTTTATTCGTCTACATTTTTCCCTAGTACAGAGCATGCAAAAACCAGAATGAAATTTTAATTGATTTAACATTTTTGATTCGAAAATTATATTAATTGATATACATTTTAGTTTTTCTAATAAAAATGTGATATGTGTGTTCTCTTATATGTTATTTGTTGAGATATCAGTAATTCATGCATATTCATATCACAATGAAAAGCCACGTTTTACATCTTACCATTGATAGTATAAAATAAAAAAGGTAAATTTCCTGTGATTAATATTTATTATAAAAAAAACATAATGTATTTATTTTAATTTGAAAATTTTCCTCATCATTTAAAACACAAGTATTGTTTATATTTTATCAAATTGCAACAACGCAAGTTGAATTTGTAAATAAGACAAAAATATGTATGCAACTTGAGTCAATAATATGTTAGTAGAACTACGATGTTTTGACTTTAATGTTGGTTTTAAATTATTTCAGGTATACGATGTCAAAATGATGGTCGGAGGTTAAAGTTTTACGATACGCCCAGCTAAGGAAATCCGTCTGAAATCATGGAATATATGGTTTCACGGAAACAAGTGTATTAAAGGTGTCGAGTCAGACTGAATGTTCATTTCCTCCAACAAGAAAGTGATGCATCCCAACAGTTGTAAATTAAATATGGTTTGGCGTTTTAAAAAAGTTCTCAATAATTCCTTTAATGAGGGTTTTTATCAGAGTATTTTAATTAAAAGTCATTAGCGAGTGAAATGCTGTTAAACAGCATTTAACAGCAATGTTATAGTATGACGATTAAGCATTTTAATAAATAAATTGTACGTCAATTAACTCTACAAGTATACCTCTATAGTGTAAGCATGAAAATAAATATGAACTATTTCCTTTGTGTTTGTTGCTAAAGATTTTAATTATTTGTTGTTGTTTTTTTAAATTGTTGATTTTCAACATGAAGGTCCAATTTGTTTCAACTTTAATTGTTTTACAATATATCAATTTACAATTTTAGCCCATCATTTAAGAAATGTTTTCAGTTCGAGACCCTTACTTATTCCTGTTGCATTTTTTTTTTATAAAATAGGAATTACATTTTGATAATTTTTTAAAGACAAACTAAACTCTCGTTTGATTTGGTATGTAACTAAGGTTGGTTGGGTGACACATTATTTTTAATTATGTCCTTCAGACACAATGTGAGTGCTTTCATGGCATGGTTTAAAGTTAATGCCTAAATGTAAACGCAAACATTGTTCTTTCTTAGATCATATTCGTGTTATGTTGATTATCGTGTAAATTATTAATGGAAACATCGTATATTTTCATAAGTGATACATAACTGTGATTGAATGATTTACTTTTTATTGCTCTACTTGTGTTGCAATATGAACTGTTAAATGGGGCTTTTTTACCCTTTGTCTGAATGTCTTTCTTGTCGATTTTTGAAAAAAGTATTCCTTATCTCTTATGCGGATCTTTTGCTATTTTTACTTCACTGACGAAGACCTTTGTTGTGAGGTACAGCCACACAATCCTGTAACTTTTACTTTCTTTCAGACGATATATAACACTATTTATTATAAATGTCTTCGATTACACACATTGATAAACTTGAGTATGTCCCTTAATCTCACGATCAGGCCTTCGTTATGGAATTTCATGAAAGCATACGGTTAATCGTAGCAATGCTTCATGTGACTATGCGACTGGTCCTGTGATGCACTGTCTTTGTAAATTACCAATTCTTCAAGAACGCTTTATAGTTTATGTGTGATGATAGTTATGGGAACGCCCGTTTTAAGCAGGCTTTGTTGTCGGCTTTGGTGCCTTCTTATCTAATCTGCCCAGTGGCCAAACTATGTTAACAGATTGTGTTGAGTGCTGTCAGTTATTAAAACCAACTGGGAGTTCGGTTTTCGTGGAATCGTGTACTCTTGTTAATTTATCAGCTACCTCTACTGGTCGTAAATGTGGTCGCCGACCATGTAATTTTAAAGTTTCAATCTTACCGCCATGTTGCAAACCATAATCATATAAAGAAAAACAAAATATTCGCATCAATAATGCAGTTTTACTAGTCGAAAACGACCACTCGATATTTATAATAATTATGACCTGTTTAGAACAGGAAAAACTATTAAGTCGTATATGCTGGATAACTATTCGTATGATTCTTGCATATTTTAGCAATGTTTATTCATTTATATGTTACAGTAAATCTGTGAAACTAGGAATTTCACGAAATTCCTAAACGATTCAGGATTTTCCTGAAATGACTGTTTCACTTAAGGACTTTTTTTCCAAGAATTTCGCGAAATGACTGAAAAAGCCTTAAGTCGTTTCATGAATTTCCTAAAACAACTTTAGCTTTATTCACAATTGTTAACTGCTTAATAAAACAAATGCGACTATAATTCAAACATTAATTTATTCAGAACATTTTACATCTTTGAAAACCTGCATCAATATCAACTCTAGCAAGATATTTCACACTGTTTTGATACGTCACATATTGAGTCAAAAGAGGAAGTTTCTCATATAAATCAACATCATATCTCTTCCCAATAAATAAAATTGTACATATTTTATAAACTAAATCAATTAATAACTTTAATAAGATAGTTCCCATTATATTAGATCAATCTCATTTTACTTCTCAATGTCGAAATGGATACATATCAGTTGAACAAAAATAGAAAACTTGTAAATGAATGTTTGCTACATATTTTGTATCATCTAAGAATTTTTAAAACGTGTATGTGTTTAAGTACACTCATTTGAAATACCGCATGTCAATCACTCGGTACATTTATTTGTTTTTACCAGTCAGACTGTTATGGCATCTACTATTACCAAGTCTCTGGGCCTTAAAGCACTTGCATCTCTTAGTATGGCACTGCCTCTTCCCATGGTTACAGTCGCAATGAAAGAAACAGATGATGCTACAAGAGGGGGGGGGGTGGCATGGTTCATTTATGATGGTAATGATGTTTGTATGCGCACTTTATTGCCATCGGGGTGCGTTCTTATCATCGTTGACCAGTGGTCAGGTTGAACTAACAACGTGTGTTGAATGATGGTAGTTATTACATACAACAGTTAGCTTGGTTTGAGATTGAACTGAGAGTTCAATAGTCGACTGTCTGGTCTTTCGACAGACCGCTTTTAGTCAGAGGAAATGTTAAACTTTTCCATGAACAAAATAGTTACACGTAAACAAATAAGTGGACAATAATAAAGTAATTATATAGAGTTTTAATTTATATTTCCGTTCGTGTTTAATCACAATCAACAACTATACATGTATATGTTTGAAGGGAAATCAACTACTTGTATACTTGCAGTAGGACTTGAATAGTTCAAATGAAGCTTTGGTGATGTTTGCGTGTTTCACGTTTAGATGTTTCAGCATTCTGTCTCTGCCCCCATGACCAGTAGCTATGTGTGCCTTTTTGATGACATCGAAAGTATCTTCTTTGGTTACATAGTAGACATGTTGGTCAGTAGGTGACTGTCTCTTCTTAATAAGCTTCTCGACGACCTCAATGCCGTAAAGCCGTGACTGAAGGCATTCGTTTAAAACAAAAATGCGCCTTGAAAACAATTAATAGATTTTAAAAATATATAATAAATAGCCTTCATATTCCTATACGTCTCAAATTAATACCTATATAGACAGGTAAGAGCTTAACAAGCTAAGATATTTTCATCAAACTCCATATGTAAATAACTTGTAGGGAATAACTGTTACTGAAAACTGATATGTTTAGAACTTTAATATTTATTTGATTCTTTGTCGAATTTTCTGAAGTCTGAAAAACGCTTCTGAGACTATCAACTAATATTGCGGTGCAGCAAAACCGCACCACGATACAATATATTGTATCGCGCTATACCGGTATATACCGTTGCGCCTCTACTTACTAGGCTATATGAATCGAGTTGTACATGGCGTTCTACAATTCATGCGTGAACAGTTCTATTTATATACAGGTTAATATATAGAACAATAACAATAACAAAACGTATAAGGAAAACTATCGTGTTATTTACTATCGTGTTTTTCTTTTATTAAAGGTAATAATCTAGAAATCATTTTAGCTTAATGGATGTGTGATATTATGTAACTATTCTACAAAATCAAGCACGTTATAATGTTATTGTATTGCAACATATTTATGAAGCTTAAATCGATTTTTACATCGCGTTCTACTTTACGTTCTTACACAGTTCTATTTATATACATGTAAATATATAGAATACTAACACTAAGCATTTGGAAAACTATCGTGGACTAGAAGGAACGGATTAATTAAAGGTAAATATATAGAAATAAGTATTATTGTGATTTTTAGCTAGAAACGCAAGCAATTCTACTCGCCTCTTCGCCGACGTTGGCGTCCGAGCTAGGTTAACGTTTTTTTTTGGTAAGCTAGTTGCTAAACAATGGCTTGAGGAATTTCATTCAAACTTACATGTGTCCCTACATTAAAATGACCTCATATATATCCCAAGTTTGGAAGCTATTGTTCAAAATTGCAGTAGGATCAGTTTACACATAGAAATTTGTATGTTCACTATATTGGCAGATACAATTTTTTTTAGGTAAGATAGTTAAATTTGGCTTGAGGGATGTCATTCAAACCCGCAAGATTTATTTCCCATATTGAATATATATAGGGCAAGTATGGTAATTCTCCGTTTGAAATTTGTCATTATTAAGGGCCTTTTTTCACGTAGAAATTTAAAATATAAGCTATATTGACAGGTAAGAGCCCATTAAACTAATATATTTTCATCAAACTTCATATGTATATACCTATCACCAAGACAACCCGTGGCCCATTGTCATGCTACCCCATACATAGATGCGTACCAAACTTCATTTTAGATTGCAGATGGGGTAAAGGTTACTTGAAATAAATATAGATAAATGGCGTGTGCTAAATAAATCAATAACAAAATTGAGCTATTGTACTGAAACTACGTTAATAAATTTCTTATATCCAGATCTTGCATGGGATTGCATGCAGGACAATTACCATGACTCTGCCGCACTCCCATCCGCTCATTCGCCCGCCTGCCCACCTATTCGCCCGTCCATCCGTTAAGAAACGAATAATTACCAAAATAACTGGGAAAAAAACAAGTAGTTTCGTCAATTTTGTGGGGGAAAAAAACAGCTTTAAATATAAAAAATTTTACATAGATATACCATGCATGTTATAAACAGATATAACATTATTATCCAACAGATCTAAAATTAATTCCTTTGTGTGTATATCAAAACCATATGCAACCTTGCTTCTCCAGGCGATGGCGTCATCATTGCGCGCGGTACGTAAGGTGTACACCGGTCACAAGCAGCGAGAGGGAGGAGGGTTCATCATTCGCCGGGCTCTAGGAGGGTCCGTACCTTTATGTGACCCTTTCCTGATGCTCGACCACTTTGGTAAGTCCATCAAATCATCATCATTCTCACAACCACCACCACCACCATCATCATCATCATCATCGTCGTCGTCGTCGTCCTCCTCCCCACCTTCGCCATACATAACCCTAGTATCATCATCATCGTCGTCGTCGTTATTCCTCCTCCTCCTCACCATCATCATCACCATCATCACCATCATCATCATCATCGTCATTGTCATCGGCGTCATCATCATAATCCTCATCATCATCGTCATCGTCGTCGTCGTCATCATCATCATCCTCCTCCTTATCATCATCATACACATCATCATCATCATCATCATCATCATCGTTGTTGTGGAAATCTGAAATAGCACATCGTGTAGTAGTTTTTTATCGGCGTTTATCAGCGAATTGTTGGGCGTTCACATGCGTAGACAATTGAATCAGAGACTGTTAACACGCGCATTAGAAAGACAAAATATTATTCGGTTACAGATGAATGACGATTTCTTTTATTTACATGGCCTTTACTTAACCTGCTGCAATTGTATTGCGCACTTTATTTACAATTTAACATATAATATTTAATAATATAATATTATCATATACTTTTTCGCATTGCGTATTTGGCTTGACACATTGCGTTCTTTTTTGTCATGAAACAGAAACAAACTCGGCGCGTCTTATTTGCTATTGATTGGTTCTTTTACGTGACATAGTTATAAGAGTCTCTCTGTTTCAGGTCCCGTCACGTACGCACCCGGGGAGGCCTTAGGGGCTCCAGACCACCCCCACAGGGGCTTCGAGACCGTCAGCTACGTCATTAGCGGCGAGATGTGCCATAAGGACTCGCAAGGCAACACTGGTGCGTACACAGAACGAGTTGGATCCAAGTTAAAATAATGTCCATGTAACATGCGTACATGTAAATAACTACGTACTTCGTCCGAAATCTGTTCCAGGTTAAATGCGTTCATGCAAATACATAAGTACTTAGTGAGAATTAGCATATCACATAATTACTCATTTATTTCCGTACATATTCAAATGGGTTATCATTGTTTTGCATGTATACATTTTGCAAATTCGACATTATGTTTGTCAAATTAAAGCGTCAGATTTTAAATATTTTTGTATGTTCATGTCTGAAAAAATGTTATGTTTCTTCTAAATGCGATAAACAACGGGACACAAATTACTGTTTGCAAAAATTATTTGCACAGTTTTAAACATGCGCGCTTAGCAGTCATAAGACACCGTCATACTAGATGAATTTGCATATCCAATCGATTAAGAGAGATATGTGAACACCACAGGAAACCTGGGTCCCGGCTGGGTGCAATGGATGACAGCCGGAAGTGGTGTCGTGCACGCGGAGATGCCGTCAGAGTATACCCGGAAACACGGAGGCACAGTGGAAGGCTTTCAGCTTTGGGTCAATCTGCTGGCAAAGGTCAGCCTTGTTACTGCGTTATATTTTACAGTATATTAAACCTATTCGAGCCTCGCTCTGTGAAAAAGGGGTTAAATGCATATGCGTAAAGTGTCGTTCCAGATTAGCATGTGCAGTCCTCATAGGCTAATCAATGACGATACTTTCCGCTTGTATGATGTTTTTCGTTTAATTAAAGTATCTTCTTAGCAAAAAAAAAAACAAAAACAGTTAAGGCAGAAAGTGTCGTCCCTGATCAGCCTGTGAGGACTGGGACAAAACTTTACGCATATGCATTCAACCACCTTTTTGCAGAGCTCATTTATTTTAGCTCGATTGCACCGACAGTCATTGACCTGTTTGCAAAGACGCTATCTGGTCCGTTTCCTTTATATAACGAGTAGATGTAATCTTTGGAGGAGGTCTTAAGCACGCTCAAAGAGTGCGAATCGCACCCATGACATCCAGATCGGTAGGCTGACACCATATTCAAAATGCCAAAATGAATGTTACATTTGAACTATGGTGGATCCATTAATATGGCAAGGACGTGGAATTGACGGCACCTATTGTGTCTCAAATTGCGGGGCATTCTCAAAGCCTTAGCGTCACAGCATCAATTTCATCGCAAGGTACATTGCGGCATTTTATTGACAACCATTTTCGTTCCTAAAGTCCTCAGTATGGTCATTGGTAGTCGTAGTATTCAGTCGGTAATCATAAGAGTATTAAATCGACTGCAGTTTTATTGCAAGACGCCACCCTTTCCAGGATAAGATGATTCCCCCTCGCTACCAGGACACTCCACCTGAAAAGATACCCGTAGCCATGACACCAGACAAAAGCGTGACGGTGAAAGTAATTGCCGGCGAGTCACTTGGTAAGACGGCGTAATAACACGATTATTTTCATCGAGTAGCAACACTCTTTACATCTCGTCTAACTGGGTTGGTGTAATTGAATACCAAATACGTTGGAGAAGCATTAACATTACAACCAACACCCGTATCGTTTCCTCTTTAAATTTCACATTCACCTTATTTAAAGATGATATTGATGAACCTTTTCTGTGTTAAACTACGAAACGTGTCGTTTAATTAACTTGTCATAAATACTATCTTTTATACGACAGGACAATTTGCAATATTTGGGACATTGCGTGTTTTATGCACTTGTCTTTATAAACATATTGATCATCTCTAAGAAATCGCGCATATTATTGAAGGTACGAACAACAAAACGAACACAAATTTAACATGTATAATAATAGAAATGGATCATGATTAACTTGTAACGCCATTAAATTGTTATGTGTTGTGAATAAACAGCACATGTTATAAATTAATGGTTTGTTGTTGATGTTAGTGTTGTTATGGCTGATGCTGCTACAGCTGCTACTGAAATTGCTGTCATGACTGTTTTCAAACAAAAACGCCATTAAATGATATTGTTTTTAAGCCGATTTACATTTCCATTGTCACAGACAAATGATTATTTAAAATACCCCTCTTCTTTCTATATTTTATTTCAGGAACCCGAGCAAGCATCTCCACGCGCACCCCTATCATGTACCTGGACATCCTGTTGACCGCGGGGTCAGAGTTCACACAGCACGTGCCAGAAAGATACGACGGGTTCATTTATGTTCGGGCGGGAAAAGGTGGGTAAGAGGATACTATGCTTGTTGGCATAAAATGCTTAACATGTAACCTGTGTCCGTTTCCCCCAATGTAATGCAACAATACTAGCTGGAAGGGGTGGGGTGGGGTCGGACATGGATTGGCATACGTCCGGAGGGCATATGATCTGGAGGGTATATGCTTGCCTGACTTAAATTAGAGTTGGTGACATACGTCCGAGATGGCATATTTTCGACTGCCTTAGATCAGACTGGGTGGCGTTCGTCTGGGAGGGCATATGTTCGACTTACTTAGATTAGTCTGGGCGGCGAATGTCCAGGTTTCCCTCAGTCCGAACGCCGTGCCAAAATGGTGACTGAAGTGACGATGCTATTATGGTTATGAATTTGTTCCTTAAGTACAGATCGATTCCACACATAATGCAGCCTCAGGCTGTTCCTTAAGTACAGATTGATTCCACACAAAATGCAGCCTCAGGCTCGGAAGGACCTCATAAACATATAAATACACACACACACTTAAGTACAGATGTGAAAAAAGGCGAAGTGTCAAATGAGTATGTTTTAAAACAATCACAAAGTAATTTATATATTTGTTTTGTCCTTGATCGCTATTTTGGTACCCGGTTTCAGCCATTTTTTTTTCTGTCATATCTTAAAAGCAGAAATGTAGATTTGAGTAGCAGTTATGCGTTTGTTTAATTATGCGGCAACATAGCTAACGCTCTCGGGTCTTATATGAGCATCGCTCTGTGAAAAGTATGTTGAATGCATGTGCGTAAAGTGTCGTCCCAGATAAGACTGTGCAGTCCGCATAGGCTTATTAGGGACGACTCTTTCCGCCTAAACTGGATTTTTGCTAAGAAGAGACTTTCTTTAAACGAAAAATTTCATAAAAGCGGAAAGTGCCGTCCCTGATTAGCCTGTGCGGATTGCACACGCTTATCTGGGACGACACTTTACGCACATGCATTAAACCCCCTTTTCACAGAGCGAGGCTCATATATCATTATTTCCGTTGATAGCCACCATTGGGAAAGTTGACATAGAGTTCGGACAGACTGCGCTGTTGGCACAAGGCACCGAGGTGAAGATTGAGAACCATCAAAAGGACGGTAAGGCTAGCAGCATATGGAATAATGTCAACCAAATAACCCAGTTTTGCCACCATTGGTATGCGAATCGGGCAAAGATATTCAATGTGCAGTGTTTTTTTTTCTTTAAATGTTGGTCTTTAATCACGAATGCAGTTTACTCCGTAATAATACCACAACAAAGCATAACATCTCTTCTTAAGAAAGTATTCGAAACTGTTTGTGGGCAGATATGTATCATACGAGATTTAACAGAGAGTATTGCAGATTAAGCAGTAACTGTATGCACAAGAAATGATGCTGACACAGTGTTTGTTACATTGTAAGGTATTCGTAGATACTACCATTGTGCAATATCGACTAAAATGAACAATTTCACGAACCTATCAAATAATATGGTTTGTGTTGGGCAAATAAGTACTTTGAAATGTATTACAATTTAAGTGGTTTGCCTAATACTTGCCCGTGCAATATCTCAATGGGGAAATGCGTCCGAAAGTATAACAGTATATATTGCAGAGTGCCGGCTGCTGCTGATCGCGGGGGAGCCGCTCCGGGAGCCCGTTGTGCAACATGGCCCTTTTGTGATGAACACAGAGCAGCAGATTACACAGGTACGGACTTTTTTTTCCGGTTACAGGATGTGAATTCAGATAAGCCCGCTTTTCCATGTCATTATAATACTTTCAGAGTTAATTAGGCATTATTTTATGCGTGTTTAATATTAAGGATTTACATTAATGTTAGATTAACATAACACAATTTTCTGTACAATTAAGTCTTTCTGCAAAAAGAATGTTATTGTAGTTTTCCTTAACCCATTTATGCCTAGCGTCTAGAAAAAAAGCCTTGGCAAACAGCGTAGACCCAGATGAGACGCCGCATGAGGCGGCGTTTCATCAGGGTCTGCGCTGTTTGCTTAAAGAAATTTTTCTGTTAGAAATATTCTAAATATAGAAATAAATATACTAGACCTCCCTAATTTTGGAAATAAATTGATCCAATTTAGAAGGATGGGAGAGTCCAATAGGCATAAATGGGTTAAAATACTGAATGCACGGCCATGAGGTTCACATTCTTACACTTTACGAGTAAACATAAAATCTCATTTCATGTTAGTCATAAGGATTGATTGGATTCTTAACTTAAAAAAAAGGAAACATTGGAAAAAAGATCAACAACCTTTGGTCATGATATATAATATATTACACTAACGAAGATAATCCAATTCAAAGCACGATTAATTTTAATCTCAGTGACTCATTTATTATTTGGTCATTAAAACGGTGGAACATTCTTTTCGAGCGTTTTCAAGAATCGCATGTTCCTGTTTTTATTGCAGAAGTTCACCAACGGCGTTGTAATTTATGTAAAATATCAACCGCGATTCTCTAGACACGATTAAAAAAAACATGCGAATCTAGATTTTTTTTAAATGGGTATTCTTTCGACATACCAGCCTGCTGTTGATATAAACTTATCAGTTAATGATTACGGTAATGGGAAAACGGGGTCTAATGCATGTGCGTTAAGTATACTCCCAGATTAGCCTGTGAAGTATGCAGAGGCTAATCACATACTAGTATTGTATTTTTTGTTTGAATGAAGTATCTTTTTGGCGAAAATTTAGTTAAGGCGGAAAGTGTCGTCCCTGATTAGCATGTGCGGACTAATCTGGGACGACACTTTACGCACGTGCATTAAGCCAGGTTTTGAGAGGCTCAATTATGTATTTTACTATTTTAAAACCATGATAGATGGCGTCTTATTCTTCATTGCACCGTTGATGCTTAGTTTCGTTCACGCGAGCAAAATAAGGTTAACCATAAGGTTAACTTTCCTGTCAATAATCTTTATGCATCCGCCTCTACCAGGCTATCGAGGATTACCGGAAGGGGAAGCTGGGGGAGATTCCGGGGGCGGATGAAAGACGCCGGCAGACGGAAGACGCCAAGCGAACACAGAAGAGCACCGGAACATGGGATCGCAGCTAACTACATAAAAGTTGACTTGTTGGCGCGTCCTCTACTACATAGCGTGTAGAGATCGAAGTGAAACTAATTCCATAGTGAAGGGTGTATTTACAAAATGTCACCTCTGACGTTACATTTACCAGAGAAAATACTATATGTATTTTGGTAATTTATACTTTTTATGTGTTAATGCGGTTTCATTTCTAATATATGTATAGTATTGCATACCAAATAAGTGTTTATTTTTTTTTAATTTTTAGGTCAGTATTTATTACCTGCATGTATATGTTGTTGTATTTCTTGAATACTTTTGATTTAATTTGATGACATAAACCACACACAAACATATCGACTCTTTCTTTTCTTTGGATTAAAAAAAGTCGGCCGGGTAGTTTGTACATAAGCGGACCATAGACATAACACATGTAAACAACGTTTTGCGCTTGCGTTGACGTTACTACGAATGACTTGTTCATTTCTTGTCGGCCGGCATATTCCTTCCAGTTTGTGATGGATTTATTGCAAAAGTATCAATACAACGGTACGGAATAGGAAGCCACTCATTGTTTGAGTGTTTATAAGCCGGTTGTGTAGCGGAAGCCCCCAAAATAAGTCATTCCGCTAATAAACAGTCGAATTTGCGTCGCGGTTTACTGCTTTAATATTTCGTTAATGTCGTTTTGGACATGTAACTTTAAGAAGTGAAACCTTTCATCTTTGAATCGGTGTAATACTTCTTCGGCGGCCGTTTTCGTAAAAAGCTGTTACATTAAAAAGAACATGCAAATTCCAGTTGATATTTTACATTTAAAAATAAATAAATAATGCTTAACCTCTAAAGAAAAACACGATATTTGATGATATTTTTGCTTTTTCGACCGATTTTTCAGTATCAATTTCTCTTTCTTCAATTTCTGTGTTATTTCCGGGAACCGCTAAAGTATATGTTTACTTACTGGCCCTGCTGGCTCGGTCACTCCGCGGTTAATTAGTTCGAATCCCTGTCCGTCCACAAACAATATGTACATTAGTCATGCAATTATTGCTATGGCCAGTCTCCGTCTCCATCTGATTGAATGAGGTTAGTTAATTACTGGCTCAAGGATGTATGTTGAACACTGGTAAACTGCTACGATCGATTGAGCTTGTACGTGAAAAGTGTAAATAGGTTAACGGACTGTCGTGATATTACTGATATACAGTTGAAAACTTGTAAAAATCCAGCAATCAGTAAACTAATTAGTTTTCGTTGACTGTCTGAAATTATGACATCAAAAGCAAAGTATTTAACTGCTTCCTCAACATCTAGCTTAAACAGTTGTTACATGATGAGTACATGATTAAAATGCCAGACTCACGAACTTCCGCTTAAAAAAACTATATATGCGATATTCTAACAGATGTCTGTATCTGCTGGAGTACAGAACGTGGTTATTGCAATTAAAGAGGTATCCATTACTCGGCAACTCTTTCAAGTTCCCGTTAGCACATTTCGATAAATTGGACTTGTATGCAACAAAGTGTAATTACTGTTTACAATGTGTTTAGTTATTTTTTATTCAATGTAATAAATATAGCAAATTTAGATTTTGTTCTTGGAAATCCTTCACCATTTCTGTGGTTGCGAGATCGTTAACAGGAACTGTGTGTTGTAGTAAATCTAAATACCAACCTCGCTGTCATTGACAAGATAACACTCAATGCGCTAAACTTAGCGCTCATTCCGAACTGTGTAAATATACTTGTTGCAATCTAGAATGTTACCTTAAAGTTAACACGCTGTACAATTAGCGTGTGTTCATGTTGATAATGCAGTATATATGTGGAGTTTAAAATTCTTTTTGCAATGCGAAAGGTACTATTCGACTTATTTTAAAGTTAACAATGAAACAATTCGACCATATTCCCATGTGCGTCCTTGAGACAGAAAAATCATTATCAGAAATAGGTCTTTTAAATTTGGTCAGCGATCACAGCATAAAACGGCCTTTAAACAAAAACGAATAAAACTGGTGTCACCGCATTTTGTGGTTTGATGTAATAAACAACTTTTTGTTTGTCCTAAATATTTACTCAGTACGTACATTTAGCCAGTCTAGTCTCCCAAATGGATTTCCCTTAAGACATATATGCATTGTTTAACACGAAATTAAGTTAAGTTGACCCAGAGTGTCTCATAGTTTAGGTATGGCATACTGAATTGGTACATGGAGTTGGTTACCTTAGCAACCGTTGTAAAAATGTTGTTAAATAAATATAACCTGCTGTGCGTGTCCAACAGTAAAAACACGTCAAATAAATATTTAATGACTTGTGCCTAGTATCACACTCAGCATGCCATTATAGTCTATATTTGGTTAAGGAAACACGTGTCATCGCGAATTGAAATGTAGCTCAAACGTCGAACAAACATAACACGTGTACACCTGTTCGACTAGTTCTATTTTCTATTAAATATTACCATTTTAGGTCACTGCTTGTTACCACATTCAGAAACCAGACTGTTACTGAGCTTGTTATGGTCTTATTCAACTATGGGCATAACTGACCAAGGTACAACTCATGCTATAGTGCTTTTTGTGACACTTCCCGATGCAAACTGAGAAACGTCTAGTTTTGATAAAGGGTACGGATATTAGCAAAGATAAGAACCATGAATCACGAGTTGTGACAAATAGTTTTAACAATGTTTAGAACAAACATACTGAATATATTAAACTGATTATATACAACAAATTGAAACCCCATCTGCATTGCAACATAAACATAACACAGCACACACACATAGCAAACCATATAAACACATATCAAAACAATATCCATAAAATAGCGGGTCACCGTCTTTGAAGGTTGATTGTAAACTTATGGTGTACGGACCAGTTCAAAAGTATGAATCGTATCATACGGTTTAGCTAGAACCGTATCAGACGGTTTATAAACCGTATGATACGCTTTAAACCGTATAATATGGTGTACGGACCGGTCCAAAAGTCTCAACCGTATGATACGATCGTATCAGACGGTTTAGCTAGAACCGTATCATTCGGTTTTGTGACCATAAACCGTCTGATACGATCGTATTGACTTTTGGACCGATTGTACGCTTTACTGCTTGATGCGAAACCGTATGATACGATTCGTATCAGACGGTTTAGCGTAAGCCGTATCATTACTGAATAATTCTATTTTTAAATTGAATAATGCATTGAATAATACCCGTCATAAACCGTCTGATACGATTCGTATCATACGGTTTCGGATCAGACGGTTTAACGTACGAACCGGTCCAAAAGTCTTCAAAGCGTATCATACGGTTTAAAGCGTATCATACGGTTAATAAACTGTCTGATACGGTTCTAGCTAAACCGTATGATACGATTCAGACTTTTGAACCGGTCCGTACACCATAGTATGATACGCTTTTATGACTTTTAAATAGATTTATTCAGACGGTTTAGACTTTTGGACCGGTCCGTACACCATATAAACTATCGATTTTTTTGTGAGCGTCGAACCTCATTCCAAACGAGAGCGCCGATGGCGTTGAAAGACTAGTTAAAAGATACTGGGAAGTTGCTTCTGAAGTAAAATTAATGTTAACGATTTGCGACATCACGAGTCACCTCCCTTGTTGGTTCATGATACCAAATTGTTCTATTTTTAGAAACGGGAATTCCAAATCGTGGCAAATGTGAATGGTCACAAAATGACAAAACTATGAAAATAAATACGTAGAATTACATTATTTCACGCAAACCATTATGCAACCATCCGTTTTCTTTTCCGACTTAATACATAAACAGCTTTCCATTTAATATTTTACAGACACAACACTCGTCCAGAATTCGCGCGAATCCATTAAATTCGATGCCACATTTAAACCGTTAGCTCTACTCGTAACGTTAATTTCTGGCTCAACGTTAACACATCTCTATTACTTGCAAACTCTACTTCATCAAATCCATAGAAAGGCAGGTCAGAATCCATGTCATAAATCAGAAATCATTCATCGTACTCCGCCATTTTTTACACATTTTCAAAGAATGAAAGTGCTTTATGCCCCACTTCCTGTTGAGGATATGTAATTTCTATTTATAATTAACCAATGAAATTTTACATATCCTTAAACCAGGGCCTAATGAACTCAGTTATGTAAATATTTGACCTCTCCCAGAACAGTAAACAAAGGAAATAGAAAGCAGATGTGAGGTCACTATCAACAAGAACAGAATTGTTTTACGAACGATATTTCTTTTAGTTTCTTAGAAGGTTTTTTCACGTAAAACGGTCTTATAGTACAATCCCTGGGGATAGTTGTGTGAATTTTTTGTCCAGAGCATTTCTTGGTCTCATTGTGTAGGGGAATGATTGAAGTTCAATTTTAGTCAGGGTGGACTGTTCAATTACTGGTCGTTTCCATGGAAACCAAGATGGCGGCCATTAGAATGTCATTTTCAAGGGACAATACCTGTCTTTTTTTAATTTTATTAGTTTTATATGCCTACATATTTTGAATTAAATTCCTCTGATGTTTCAAGCATTTATATTTGGCTTTCAGATTTACTGTTCATTGAGGTCAAAAAAGGTCATGGTCAAGGTCATCTAAAGGTAAAAATGTAAAAAATGCTACAAAAGTATGGTTTTTACCCAAAACCAATGTTTATTATATAAACAGTTTAATCGATATATTCTCAAATAGTGTTTTTTAAACAAAGTGCAGTAAGTACTGAGAAGGACAACATTTATTTTAAGGTCATAACTTAATTAGTCTTCAAATTAGAAGTCATTATGTGGCACCATTCAAATACGTAAGTTTTTTCAGAAACTGATATTATAGTAGGGTCAATATATGAAAACAATACCTTCAACCACCAAAAAAACTGCTACAAAAGGTATTTTAACTGATCCTAGTAGGATAGAAGGTCCTTTAAAGCATTTCAAAAGTTTACCACAATCGGATCTACATATTAATGATCATAACTATATTACTATACAATCAAATTTGATGAATTTGGTGTCTATACCTAGGTTTCAAGGGGTAAAGAACACATAAAGATAATCAGACATTGTTTGAGTTTGCAATAGTGCACACGCATCCAACATGGCGCCCAAAATGACCGCCAAGATTGCCGCCAAGATGGCCGCCGAAACCTATAAATGATCATAGCTATGTAAATATCCACTCAAATTTGATTATTTCGGTGGCTATTCATAGGTTTCATGGGGAAAAGAACACATAAAGATCATTATACATTGTTTAAGTTTACAATAGGACACACAAATCCAACATGGCGTCTAAAATGGCCGCCAAGATGGCCGCCAAAACCTATTGATGATCATAACTATGTAAATAACCACTCCAATTTGATTATTTTGGTGGCTATACAAAGGTTTCATGGGGCAAAGAACACATTAAGATTATCAGACATTGTTTAAGTTTATTATATTACACACAAATCCAACATGGCGTCCAAAATGGCCGCCAAGATGGCCACCAAAACATATTAATGATCATAAGTTCATAACTATGTAACTAATGCTACCCAGTCAAAGTTAATGAATTTGGTGTCTATACCAAGGTTCAAAGGGATAAAGAACACATAAAGATCATAAGACATTGTTTAAGTTTACAATAGTACACACAAATCCAACATGGCGTCTAAAATGGCCGCCAAGATGGCCGCCAAAACCTATTGATGATCATAACTATGTAAATATCCACTCCAATTTGATTATTTTGGTGGCTATACAAAGGTTTCATGGGGCAANTGATCATCAATAGGTTTTGGCGGCCATCTTGGCGGCCATTTTAGACGCCATGTTGGATTTGTGTGTACTATTGTAAACTTAAACAATGTCTAATGATCTGTATGTGTTCTTGGCCCCTTTAAACCTTGGTATAGACACCAAATTCATCAAATTTGAGTGGATAGTATTAGTTACATAGTTATGAACTTATGATCATTAATAGGTTTTAGCGGCCATCTTGGGGGTAATTTTGGACGCCATGTTGGACTTCTGTGAAACATAATTAACTTACACTTTGTCTGATGATATTTATGTGTTCTTAGCCCCCTGAAACATGGGTATAGACACCAAATTCATCAAATTTAAGTAGATAGTTACATAGTTATGATCATTAATATGATTTGGTGGCCATCTTGGCGGCCATTTTGAACGCAATGTTGGATTTGTGTGTAATATAATAAACTTAAACAATGTCTGATGATCTTAATGTGTTCTTTGCCCCATGAAACCTTTGTATAGCCACCAAAATAATCAAATTGGAGTGGATATTTACATAGTTATGATCATCAATAGGTTTTGGCGGCCATCTTGGCGGCCATTTTAGACGCCATGTTGGATTTGTGTGTACTATTGTAAACTTAAACAATGTCTAATGATCTGTATGTGTTCTTGGCCCCTTTAAACCTTGGTATAGACACCAAATTCATCAAATTTGAGTGGATAGTATTAGTTACATAGTTATGAACTTATGATCATTAATAGGTTTTAGCGGCCATCTTGGGGGTAATTTTGGACGCCATGTTGGACTTCTGTGAAACATAATTAACTTACACTTTGTCTGATGATATTTATGTGTTCTTAGCCCCCTGAAACATGGGTATAGACACCAAATTCATCAAATTTAAGTAGATAGTTACATAGTTATGATCATTAATATGATTTGGTGGCCATCTTGGCGGCCATTTTGAACGCAATGTTGGATTTGTGTGTAATATAATAAACTTAAACAATGTCTGATGATCTTAATGTGTTCTTTGCCCCATGAAACCTTTGTATAGCCACCAAAATAATCAAATTGGAGTGGATATTTACATAGTTATGATCATCAATAGGTTTTGGCGGCCATCTTGGCGGCCATTTTAGACGCCATGTTGGATTTGTGTGTACTATTGTAAACTTAAACAATGTCTAATGATCTGTATGTGTTCTTGGCCCCTTTAAACCTTGGTATAGACACCAAATTCATCAAATTTGAGTGGATAGTATTAGTTACATAGTTATGAACTTATGATCATTAATAGGTTTTAGCGGCCATCTTGGGGGTAATTTTGGACGCCATGTTGGACTTCTGTGAAACATAATTAACTTACACTTTGTCTGATGATATTTATGTGTTCTTAGCCCCCTGAAACATGGGTATAGACACCAAATTCATCAAATTTAAGTAGATAGTTACATAGTTATGATCATTAATATGATTTGGTGGCCATCTTGGCGGCCATTTTGAACGCAATGTTGGATTTGTGTGTAATATAATAAACTTAAACAATGTCTGATGATCTTAATGTGTTCTTTGCCCCATGAAACCTTTGTATAGCCACCAAAATAATCAAATTGGAGTGGATATTTACATAGTTATGATCATCAATAGGTTTTGGCGGCCATCTTGGCGGCCATTTTAGACGCCATGTTGGATTTGTGTGTACTATTGTAAACTTAAACAATGTCTAATGATCTGTATGTGTTCTTGGCCCCTTTAAACCTTGGTATAGACACCAAATTCATCAAATTTGAGTGGATAGTATTAGTTACATAGTTATGAACTTATGATCATTAATAGGTTTTAGCGGCCATCTTGGGGGTAATTTTGGACGCCATGTTGGACTTCTGTGAAACATAATTAACTTACACTTTGTCTGATGATATTTATGTGTTCTTAGCCCCCTGAAACATGGGTATAGACACCAAATTCATCAAATTTAAGTAGATAGTTACATAGTTATGATCATTAATATGATTTGGTGGCCATCTTGGCGGCCATTTTGAACGCAATGTTGGATTTGTGTGTAATATAATAAACTTAAACAATGTCTGATGATCTTAATGTGTTCTTTGCCCCATGAAACCTTTGTATAGCCACCAAAATAATCAAATTGGAGTGGATATTTACATAGTTATGATCATCAATAGGTTTTGGCGGCCATCTTGGCGGCCATTTTAGACGCCATGTTGGATTTGTGTGTACTATTGTAAACTTAAACAATGTCTAATGATCTGTATGTGTTCTTGGCCCCTTTAAACCTTGGTATAGACACCAAATTCATCAAATTTGAGTGGATAGTATTAGTTACATAGTTATGAACTTATGATCATTAATAGGTTTTAGCGGCCATCTTGGGGGTAATTTTGGACGCCATGTTGGACTTCTGTGAAACATAATTAACTTACACTTTGTCTGATGATATTTATGTGTTCTTAGCCCCCTGAAACATGGGTATAGACACCAAATTCATCAAATTTAAGTAGATAGTTACATAGTTATGATCATTAATATGATTTGGTGGCCATCTTGGCGGCCATTTTGAACGCAATGTTGGATTTGTGTGTAATATAATAAACTTAAACAATGTCTGATGATCTTAATGTGTTCTTTGCCCCATGAAACCTTTGTATAGCCACCAAAATAATCAAATTGGAGTGGATATTTACATAGTTATGATCATCAATAGGTTTTGGCGGCCATCTTGGCGGCCATTTTAGACGCCATGTTGGATTTGTGTGTACTATTGTAAACTTAAACAATGTCTAATGATCTGTATGTGTTCTTTGCCTCTTTAAACCTTGGTATTGACAACAAATTCATCAAATTTGAGTGGATAGTATTAGTTACATAGTTATGAACTTATGATCATTAATATGTTTTGGTGGCCATCTTGGCGGCCATTTTGGACGCCATGTTGGATTTGTGTGTAATATAATAAACTTAAACAATGTCTGATGATCTTAATGTGTTCTTTGCCCCATGAAACCTATGTATAGCCACCAAAATAATCAAATTTGAGTGGATATTTACATAGTTATGATCATTTATAGGTTTTGGCGGCCATCTTGGCGGCAATCTTGGCGGCCATTTTGGGCGCCATGTTGGATTCGTGTGTACTATTGCAAACTAAAACAATGTCTGATTATCTTTATGTGATCTTTACCCCTTGAAACCTAGGTATAGACACCAAATTCATCAAATTTGATTGTATAGTTTCATAGTTATGATCATTAATATGTATTGGCGGCCATCTTGGCGGCCATCTTGAAAAAAGAAACTTTTCGGAGGTCCGATTGTAGTAAACTTTTGATATGCTTTAAAGGACCTTCTATTCTACCAGGATCAGTTAAATTACCTTTTGTAGCAGTTTTTTGGTGGTTAAAGGTATTGTTTTCATATATTGACCCTACTATAATATCAGTTTCTGAACAAACTTACGTATTTGAATGGTGCCACATAATGACTTCTAATTTGAAGACTAATTAAGTTATGACCTAAAAATAAATGTTGTCCTTCTCAGTACTTACTGCACTTTGTTTAAAAAACAAAATTTGAGCATATATCGATTACATTTTTTATATAATAAACATTGGTTTTGTGTAGAAACCATACTTTTGTAGCATTTTTTACATTTTGACCTTTAGATGACCTTGACCATGACCTTTCTTACCTCAATGAACAGTAAATCTGAAAGCCAAATATAAATGCTTGAAACATCAGAGGAATTTAATTCAAAATATGTAGGCATATAAAACTAATAAAACTAAAGATTTGTACAGGTATTGTCCCTTGAAAATGACATTCTAATGGCCGCCATCTTGGTTTCCATGGAAACGACCAGTATTTGAACAGTCCACCCTGACTAAAATTGAACTTCAATCATTCCTCTACACAATTAGGCCAAAAATGCCCTGGACAAAAAATTCACACAAATATCCACAGGGACTAGACTATTAGAAAAATGTGTCAGCAATATTCTTGGAAAAAAACGTTAGAAAAACGTTTCTAAATAAAAAAATGTAAGAATTACAATATACTTTATTAAATAGATATTTCGTCTGATTTTTGATCAGGTAAGGCTTCATAATGGTCAACCGTTCCATGTCGGTTTTCGAAAAATAGCTCTAACATAAGCATAGTTGCAACGCAACTATGCTAAAAATTATTTTGTAGCTATTATATGCTGAAATAGTAGCTGCATACCCATTAAGTATAAATAAAATTCGGTTTTGTGTGTGCTACTAAAATAGTATGTGATTGGAATTCAAATTTTATTATTTTGTGTACCTTAAAAAGTTATATTTTATTGATTTCAACGACACACTAATACGGTTCCATATATATCTAGATACCCTGTTAACAAGTGAGATAAAACGAGGTTATGTGTAAATGTCTGTAGAGTTCATCCAGTTCTAGATTATAATATTCACCCCAGGCCACCCGATACATTGTGAGAAGCGTAATACCATTCGCGCAGCATTGTGTATTTCTGCATGAACTTACATAGGGTAAGTAAATTCGAAAAATTAAAAAAAAATCAAAGTCCAATTTGAAACAACTGTGTATTAAACACTATAAGCAGCTTAAGCAAAGAATTAACGTACGAAATGTACCACACAAATCCTTACAACTGATGGACGAAACACAAACAAAAAAGACATTCCTATCGTATGACAAAAAAGCAATCCTGTCCCGTTAACGACATAACTGCGTCATTCCCATTCTTAAAATGAATGAAGACAATCGATGTAAGCAACTCATTATTAACGTCTTCATTGCTCCAAAAATTATGTGAAAATGAACTCATACTAATGTCGTACGAAACTGTTTTGCTATGCATGTGTGAAATAACCAATTTATATTCTATAAATAATCTCAAAGCGAGACAGATTCCAGAGATTACCGTTTCCTGGTGCATCGCACGCCTGACTTTTCCAATATTAACGAACACGTTTAAAAAGACGTGTTTAATGTATTGTAATGATTATTGGAATGAAAATTAATCTCAGAACATAGATGGATGATATCAGATTCGTTCAAACAATCTTCACTGATCAAAGAATAACTATTGAATACCATTTGCACAGACACAATCTGTTAAACGTTTTAATTAGCAGCTTCATACATATTTGAGGTTTGCAAACAATATATCTGATCACAAAAAATAATCAATTTGTTAATTCAACCCAACAAGTACTCCCATTAACTTCCTCCAAGAGGAAGGTAAAATGAGACATATAGCAATAATTATATTGGCTACAATAACGGTTGAAAGTTCGAAAACATAGCTTCGAACTTTCAAAAGTAACTGAAGCAAATATGAATGTTGATATATTATTTATGTGGTTAAATACATCAATCGTTAATTGGATGGAACAATCTTCATCATTATTTGACATTTACAAACTGGAAAACAAGCATATTCAACGTATAGAGGTCTGCATGTATGAATCCCTCATAAGCATGCGTTTGAAATTGTTAATAGTCAAAACCAGATTGGGCTGACAAATTCAAACGTGAACTTTTAACCATTAAGAAAACAGCTCAAGGACCAATTCCGTACGTTTGACGACAGTACGTTCGTCCAACTAAAAATTGATTATTTAACATATTGTGCTTCATGTGCACACACTACGCAACAGTCACCGTTAGCATAATATAATGCCTTAATGGGCATGGTTTTAAGTCATGCTTAGAAAAGCTATGCATAAACAATTACACTTAGATCGACATGTTAAATTTCAGTCACTCTTGATTATTCTTAAAAACTGTCTTGACATTAAAATGTGAATTGTCGTCATGCTCATTCCTCTTTTACCCCCACCAAAGTGCATACACAATTAAATTTGAGATGAAAACTTAATGCATCGTTTGCAAAAAAAAACGGCAGATTGGTGTTTTGCATTAAATTGAAACGATACACAAATCTTGTTCTACCAAGTTTGGTGTTAAACGACAGAATGCTGATATGTTAGTGAAAGAATCTCGTGAACTAATAAGGTCAAAATGAAAATAGTGGGTACCAATCATGCGTAGCGTCTAAATCGCAGAGGTCAGTCGAAATGCGTTACCTTAGGTAGATGGCATAAAAACAAATGCAACATACACCCCAAGAATTTAGTGGTGTCAAGTGGAATTTATAACGCCCTGACGTTTTTTCCCAATTGTGTTCCAACAATTGTGAAACGTTTGTTTTATGTTTTGTTATAAGAGTGAATTGAAACACAAATTAAATGAGAGGATATCACATAAACGGTGAAAGAAAAATCAAAGTTGACACCAGAAAATTCTTAGAGTGTTGTATTTACCTCTTAAGTATTGTTTTCTAGATAACGAGTAGCTATCAATAGATGTATAGCCAAAAGGACTGTTCAGGCTTCTTGGCACATATCAAAACGCTTTTGAGTGGGGATTAGAAGTTACAAACAATACTGGAGTACTTGAGAGATATATAACAAGTTATAAGTTGTTAACCTCCTATGCACATTAAGCACACTTAATTGATATACCACGCATATATAGGAATATTTAAACTAGAGAAAACATTATCAGTGGTTCAATTATAATAATCATCCCATAGTCTTTAAGGTAATGCAAGTGACCAATCTCCTGTACAATGCAGGACAATTCATACAACACGACTAAAACATAGGGATTTTTTCTAAGGTCACCGCCTTGGACCGTGGGGGGTTCAACCAGTGTAAATGCATGCCTTACCTTACACTTAGGCAAGCAAAAACAACAATTACCAAGGTAGGTACACGACTTAACATCATTACAATTATAAAACAGACAAGTTAACTTTATATAACAAACACACACTAATCGTGATTAATTCTGGGGTGACCACATTGGAAAGGTTAATTTAAAACACATTGGGATTTTAAAACGTTTTAAGCAACACCGACCATGAATTTAGCATTCTTTTTCAGACTCTAGAAACATAAATATGTTTTGTATCAATACAGACTAACATACTGAACATATTATGTCCATGTTTGCGTGATCTGTCATCTTAATGCTCCCTAAAAAAAATACATTAAAAAGTTATACAAGTTTCTTAATAGTTTATTAGTAGCCTGATACAATAGTCATCAGCCATCGCTTACTCAACTGTCGAGTGTCTTTTTCTCGAAGAAAACTTGTTCTGTTCCTTTATGCTTACATTGTAAAATTGACGTATTAAGTCGAACGTTTACTTTAACAGAAATGAAACGTATGCAACGTCAAACAAAATAAAGTGGAAATCCCTTCTAAAAATAAACAAGGAAAGTCCGGTATGTACTAGTAACGTGTTATTTTTTACTATTGCAAATTGTATTCATTTAGATAATTAAATGCAAGTGTATTTATAATGTTTTGACTTATCAATGAACCTTTTGCCTTATAGTTATATTGATTGAAATATGTTGACAAATATATAGAAAATATTGAAATACCATAGACAAAGTATGAGCAAGTTAGCGATGCATTTTTATGAAATTAGCAAACACAGTAGCTATAAGAAAGATTGTAAATTGTGTTCATCAACAAAACAAGAATAGTTCTACTCCTTACAGCCTCTGAGGACTGAAATATGACAACATTGAAGATTTGTACAGAGATACAGTATAATCCAAACAGAACAAATCAAAGTGTTGTAGTATATAAAATAGCAAAACAATCAAACTCCAGACAATTATTAGGAGATAATCTTGTTTTTATCCACAACTTGTACAACAGAATCTAAGTTCAAATATATCCACTGCAACTGTTTAAACGCATACATAAAAATGAACTCCGATATATGATGCTATATACTGTTTTTTTTCTTCAAAACTTGAAAACTAATTTCATTATACTTCAACAATAATAGTTTCCATGTTCGATGTTTGATAAAATAAATAAATTATAAAACTGCATACATACATCTTAATTAAATTAATAACTCTTTTTTTGATTTGGGATCTTTGACTCTTTTTTAATTTATCTGTAAATGCATTTCTAATGTCTGCAGTATAGCAAGTTATGATCAAATAATTTGTAGTAATAAATGTATATACATAGTAAAGAAATTAAAATTTGACCGAAGACAGGTTTTAAGTGAGAATTTACCCCACTCGTTTTGAGCAGTTATTGCGGATGTGTATCGTCGTTATTTTTAAGTAATGAGATAGATACGATTTCTTTGATTAACAAAGAACACGACGATTGCCATACTTTTCGCCCATGAATGATTAAACGTTTTTTATATTTGCGTAAACACATAGTATTTGATTTAAACGAGATTATTATATGTGGAAGCACAATGCATAAGCACAATGTTTATTTGTTTTTGGTTACTTCATTCCTAAAACGTTTAAAGATGTCATGATGAAAAGTTGTGACATCAAATATACACTTAGTTGACCTTCGATCCAATTACGATAAAACGATGCAAATTGAACTGTAGCATCCGGCGTTTTCACATTTCATAGACTTCATAGATAACATATAGCATGGGTGCGAACTTCTACTCTCCGATGACAGGAGTCGACAAATTTTCTCACAGTAGACTAGTAGTGACAATTGCTTTACTTGAATCAGAGGTAAGAAGAGAATTACCGTATCAAGAATTTAATAATTTCATAATCAATCCCCACACAAGTTATGAGACGACCGGACCGGGGTTCGAACCCGCAATTATGGTCTGGAATTGGTGAATTAAGCGCTGGTAAGCTAGCCGGCCCGTATAATTACAAGACAAATAACCACATCGGTCGAGTTACACGTGGGACAACTCTGTATTTTTTTTGACTGCTAAGACTTTGCAATTAACTCCCTGTAACTTAAACAAAGTTACCAGTGTCGTGCAAATATTGTCCATATGATTCAGTTTTGGAGCTGTTTTAATTTTGATCTTTTTCCCCCATCGCATGTTTTTATAACGGCATTTGTTGTTAATTTCATCCTTTTAAATAAATTTTGAATAAAATTATTCGAGTGTAGAGAATTTATAACATTCTTTTTTTAGAACATGAACGCTCATATTAAAGTAACTGTTAAATAAATTTGTGTTATATAAAATCTGCGAATAAATATTCAATTTTGTTATTAATCGAAAATTAAACTAATTGCTAAATAAGGTCTAGTATTTTGGTAAACAGGCTAATTATACATAATGCAGCGCATAGCGTTTAATATAGTACCTGGCTATTGTTAATTTCAAATAATGCGTTGGTATGCAAAATGTTTCATGTTTTTATTTTGTTTAGACCTGTATTGTTGTGATATTGTTATACTTTTCATTGATGCCTAAGTGACTGAATTTGATGAATGCCGTATTCTTGAGATTGCAAACACGTCGTCTTGTTCATTAATAGTTGTACCACCATCTGTGACGTAGAAGCTTTAAACATGTTTTTGACCACATCCTTGATTCCATAGTTATTGTTATATAATCTTTCGCATGCCGATATTGCCACTCTGAAGTCAATTCTTATTAAATAAGCGTATTATAAAATATATTCAATACATCTGCATTAATTACTTCAACAATATTGTTTTTTTTACGTAACGGGGTTATTTTACTCCACCCACTCTAATCTAGAATTGTACAAGATATACATTACAATTACACTTCTCCCTGTATATGTATCGAAATCATTCTTTCTCAGCATCTTTTTGACTCAGTTTTAAAGATAAAAACACAACATAAATAAACAATTATATTGCACGGAGAGTCTTAAATTAAAATATATTGTAACACAGAAATTTTAAATGTTTGAACGTCCGCATAACTATTTATGCGGATTTGTATCTGTTAGTTAGTAGAACGTACTTTCATGTATTCATTAAAGTTCTTTCTCTTAGCATCAATTTTATACCATGTTTGTTAGAATATTCGTTAACCTGACACATATATAACGCAATACAATCCAGATGTATAACAAATACACTTGATTGACATTCGTGCTAGTTTGTGGCCGATACATTGGTTTTTGCATGTAGCATCTTGCAGAAACATATGAAAGTGTTTCAACAACAAACTGTTACATTAAAAAATTCTTACTCTCCAATGCCATCGACCATAAGAAATTAGCCATTAAAATAGGTTGACAGGAGGCTACGGCTGGCATTTATTACTGGTTAATCAGCTGAACAATGAAATGTGTTGATTAACCGACCGCCGTGATATGACTGAAAAACTGTTGAAATATACGACAACTCCAACTAAATACACAGACAAACACTCAGATGCTGAAACTATCTGACATATTGGGAATTAATATTTTCAAACTTTCAACAGCTGCATATGTATAAAAAGGTTGGTGCGCATAAGATCTTGAACTCTCCTTCAAGATAACATTAACTCTGGTTTGGGTAGAGATGATATTGTGTTGATTGTATTATTATTTGCTGATGACATGGCTATTTTAGGCAAGTCACCTGCTGAAGTCCAATCACATTTGATAAATTATATATTTACTGCAATGCTTGGGGGCTAAATGTAAACACTGCAAAAACTAAAATAATGGTTTTTCGGAAAAGGGGAGGATTAAAAGAAAATGAAAAATGGTCATACAATGGTAATGATATTGAAGTTGTTGATAACTTTATCTATTTAGGCACGGTGTTGAATTATACTAGAAGTTTTAAATTAAACCAAGAACATTTGGTTGGTAAAGCCCTTTAAGCATTGAATACATTATTGAAAAAAAGTCATGACTTTGATATAAAACCAAAAATATTTTGTCAGTTGTTTGACTCCTTTGTGGGTTCTATATTAAATTATGCTTCAGAAGTGTGGGGTTTCACAAGGTCAGATGATATTGAACGCATACACTTGCAATTTTGCAAACGATTGCTTCAGGTTAAAATAATACATGTAATGTTGTTGTTTATGGAGAATTAGGTAGGTATCCATTGTATGTAAACAGGTATGTTAAAATTATAAAGTTTTGGTTTAAAATTTTCAACAATGAAAATATTATTATGCAAATTGTTTACAAACAAGCTTTACACGATTGTAATAGAGGTTATAAAAATTGGGTCACACATGTAAAGAACATGTTAAATAATTATGGATTTGGTTATGTTTTTGAAAATCCAAACGTTGTGCATGTACATAGTTTTGTAAGAGAGTTCAAATGTAGACTTGTTGACAATTTTAAACAAGAATGGTTTGGTAAAGTGAATAACAGTTCTGTATTAGATATGTATAAAATTTATAAATCCTCTTTGGAATACGAAGAATATTTATACTTACTCCATATACGTCTGCGTTTATTTTTTGTAAGATTAAGAGTCTCTGCACATCCGTTGAGAATCCAAACTTGCAGATATGCTCAGAACAACATTCCACGAAATGAACGTTATTGCTTATGTTGTAATTCCGTTGATTTAGAGGACGAATACCATTTTATATGTATATGCCGCTGTTACATAGATTAAAAAAAAAATACATTTGCCGTATATTTTATATTAAACCATCTGTTTATAAATTCCAGAAGTTATTAGTTTCAAGTAATAGATTTGTAATCTCAAATGTATGTAAATATATCAAAGAAGCTTTAGTTGTAAGAAATATGATCCTAAATAATACTGTTTAATAGATTTCACCACCCCTCGATAGTACTTACGTGTCCTTGCCTTATTTTTTGTGTTTATTTGTATCTGTATTATGTAATTGACCTTTATGTTACAAAATGTTATGTTATTATTCTTTTTCACGTAACAGAAAATATATTGTATATTTGAGTATTAAGACGATGTACTATTGTATAAGTCTGAATAAACTGTCTGTCTGTCTGTCTGTCACATAAGTGTTCACCAGTTTGAGCAATACTTTAAACATTGATAAAAATATATACACGCGATAAACAAAGTAACAGTTTGTGTATTCGTCTCGATAAAAGAACTTAGGTGCATTTTATAATTATACAATTATTAAAAAACGTGAATAATTATCTTGTCATACATTTTGTTAAACACGGATATAAAATAAAAATAGGCAACTTAAATTCATTTAACCAAATGTCGCCGCGACTGTCAAGAAAAATATCGAGTATCGCTTCGTGTGTCTAGTGTCGCGGTCTGAAATGAGACCGCGATACACGAGATTCGGATAATATGGGCGATATTTGAAAATAAAATATCGTGCGTCGCCGCGACTGTCGCACAAAATATAGTGTGTCGCTTCGTGTGTCTAGTGTCGCCCTTTGAACGCGACACTAGACACACGAAGCGATACTTGTAATTTTTCTTGACAGTCGCACGATATATTTAACACGATATATCGCCTTTTAGGCTACCTACACAAGGGCGATATATCATGTTAAATATATCGTGCGTCGCCGCGACTCTCAAGAAAAATATCAAGTATCGCTTCGTGTTTCTAGTATCGCCCTTGATGAAAGAAGTGCGAGATTATAGATGGCACTATCCGGATTCCGTACCTAGATGGTCATTTATTAATCACATGAAGAAGAAAATTGTTCAATAACAGTTTTGCTTATGACGTCTTTATTAAGGCATTTTAATAGAT
Organism: Dreissena rostriformis; assembly: GCA_007657795.1. Lineage (NCBI taxonomy): Eukaryota > Metazoa > Mollusca > Bivalvia > Myida > Dreissenidae > Dreissena > Dreissena rostriformis. The sequence goes on from VMBQ01004820.1 coordinate 56,862, forward strand.
TTCCGAAACTTACGAAACAAGCACACTCAAATTATGTGTGTAGTACACAATTCACTGGTCACGTTTAACATTAATGCTTTCATGTTATATCTGCATATGTACGCTTGATATGTGTTGTTTTAGACGCGCTTTATGTTTCTGATTAATTCTGGGGTATGAGTGAGGTGTCGCTGTATCGCGGTTTGGTCAATTGCCTTAAAAGAAAGACTAGCGGGTATACATATATATATANTATTGTACATTGATATAGTTTACGTCCAGAAACACTATTAGATATCTGGTGCCTTATTGACTCACCGAAGAAAATCAACGCTGTATCATTTACTAGAGAACGTGCATTCGCTGTGCTTTACGTAGGCAAGCATTACTTTTCAAATAAAACATGTTAAAGCATGTTGTCGTAGTAAACAGATTCCGTAAACAAAATGTTTTAAAGCAATACATCAACATAATTGAAACTGTCAATGTCACCTCTTTTTGAAGTGCTATCATCATCGTTGTAATTATAGTCATCCTTACTTGCCTCGTCATCAGCATCGGAATCAATAATGTCGTGGTTAAACATGAAATCAGTTATCATTATCGCTATGATCTACAGGAGGTTATTAACCAGTCCATTCACAACTCATCACTACAACAAACAAACACCATCCCAGTCCGTGATTCCCTGGACAATTAGTTATTGTACGCCCGTGATTGTAAGCTGTCTTTATTTCCTTGTGCTTATGGCATGAAAGTTCAAAGAAGTTAAGTGGAAATCAGGGATTGCAAATTTAACTAACACACTATATTGATCATCCACATAAGCCGTGTTTACTTTGTTGGTCGATATATTAAGAGTAAATTGATATTTTAGCCATGTTTAGTTAAAAAAGACCCACACACGAAGTGCACATAGTTTAAATAAATGTAATTGAATTAAACATGTTTACACGATTTTTGCCGATTTTAAAATGGATTTCTTTAAAAAATATTTTTATAACTTCATCAATTGAAACACAAAATTTAATTACATTATGATTAATTGTGAACATATTTTAAGTGTTCAACATATTGACTATATGTTCTAACCAGAATAAATATGTACTTTTCTGGTTGGTTTTATGACACGCGTTTTGATAAGGAAATGCTGGGCGTAAACCGATACATGTATAGCGCATGTTCTACATATGGGTCAACATGTATAAGAAACAAATACAATTGATGCCAATATTTATTCAATTATATGTAGGCCCTATGAAGCAAGAACACCTTAACAGTATAGTAATTATGCCACATATTGTACATTAACAGCTACATAAAAAAATATATTAATTTGTTGGTAATATGTTAAAGCGTCTTCTGAGTAACGTAAATGTCTTTATTTTACATACCTTCTATTGGTATTTTTTAATGTTATTCGTATTGATTTAAAATGTGTAAACTCGTGCTATTATGTTTAACAAGAGAAGTAGTCTTTATGAAGCATTTTACTTGATATCAAGCGTATTAATAATAGCTCTGAAATGATATTTTGACGGGACGTACATGAAGTGTTTCAGATGTATTAAGAAAAAAATACCTATCATTAGCCAAATTTTTTGCTACGGTTTTAAAAGATAAAAAGTTAGTAGGTACATTATTGAGATATATAATAGATAATAGATAAACAGATAATATCATTATTAATTATATTATGTTAATTCGTTTATTTTATTTTAACAGAAATGTGATCTTACAAATAACGTATACATTTAGTTTTATAAAACTTCGACAGGAGACTAAATATAAAATAATGTCCTTTCTTTTTTGAAAAATGAGCGGATGTGTGCCTTGTGACGATCCTTCTGAAAGTCCATTGTTCTGTGGAAATACTGACATCTATTGACCATATGTGTTTGCAGAAAGGTCACAACCGCAAGCGTTAAGGTTTCAACCGCACAATCAGATATTGTTCATTGTTTGATGTTTTCGTGATCACCAAGCATGCATGTACAATATTATTATGTAAGTCTCAATGTCGGTGATATTATAAGGGTTGCTATAATTTATCATTTTTGCGCACATATTTTCAAGAACAATTCAGTCTGATGACACGGACGCATTATAAATGCAAATAAGCGGCAACAATCCTTTAAAAAAAACGTCGTACAATGAATGCAATTTGAAAGAAAGTAAAACATACAATGAATAGGTTAAGGCCATTAAACTTCGTTTTATATTAAGGAAATTATATGTCCGTGTTAGCTGTTCCAACGTAATCCCTCTGATAAATGAAAGCGCGCATTAGTGGTGTTTACGAAGACTTTGCTTTGAGCTTATAATTGTTAGTTATTAAAATTAACAGAATAATCGTCGGCCTAATAAACTTACCACACCGGAAACATATCATTCGATTGTCTCAAACGACACTCAAACAAGTTCTTCAGCACGGAAGTCACACTTGTCACGTCTTAGATATATTATTAAACGAAACAAAACTTATTAGTATTACTCATTATTATAACTCAAACATTTAAACACTGTTGTTGCTAAAAAACGTTTTCATTTCACAAATAAGCCTCGAGGTGATTAAGTACTTTACGTAATTTACCGACACATATAAGCAATATTTCCAAGCAAGTTGCGGACGCTTATGTTTTTAAATTTAGTAATTGTACAGTGTTATATTTAAGCACTAATTTGAAAATTAAATCACCAGTCACATACATAATGCAAACACATGTTTCTATTCATGTGATGGTCATTCAAAATTGTCGATACAATTCACATGACATTACTATCTAAAGCTCTATAAAATTGCACGCTACATGATGAAATGAGTATTTCTGTATGCATACACATGGTTTTTACAAACTGCTGCTTACACAATAATAAACCTCACATGTTGTTGTTGTTTTTTGCAATACAATATAAATATTAAAACATGAAATCAACGTACGCATTTTAAATATGTTCACAATATAAACATGGGTGTACGTACTGATAAACTTTACATAATAATATAATGAAATTAGTATATACACGAAACCAACATATAACTTAAAACTGCTGTACAATTCAAATTGCTGCTTACACAATGATACACTTAAAACAAGTCTGTATTGTTTGTTAACAAACGTTAAAATAAATCATCTTATACAACGGAGCAAAATAATATGTATACACGAAAAAAACAGTACAAAGTAAACATCTATAGTTTAGACATGCTTTATACATATGTATACAATGTATACATGGTTTACCACATTACTGTTAATTGTATTGTTCAATCAAACAGAAGAGGATCCTGACAAGTGAACGCAATCAAACCATCCGTTTTTTAACGCCTGCACGTTTGCTCTCCGCGACATCATCCGCGTCTTCTGACGGTTCCCTGAGGATGCAATCATGAAAGAATACTCGATGTTGTCATCTTTCAATAAACAACCATTGGGATTTCTGATGTGTTGTTGTGAACGAATTAAGACTTCTGTATCAATATATATATCGTATACTTTTATGAAATCAGCGATAATTTTGTTATATGTGTATGCGACGGTTAGTGTGTACCATGTAAGAATACACCTTATTAAAGATGATTTATGTTGGTGTCTTTGTGATTGCTGTTCTGAACGTTTTTGCATAATAACTGACTGATATACGTTAGTGATACTGCCGCGTTCTAATAATCAGGAAGGGCGCGTGTGTATAAAAGATAAACACATACATTAGTTAATATAAACGCGCATACTTTTAATAAGTTTATATTGTGCTTACAATGGCACATGTACATTGTTACCCGTTAACACTGCACGATATAGCATCATGCTAATGCCCGATTTTACATAAAAAGATTACAATACATCAAGGTGTGTATACATATTAAAAATAAAAGTGGTTTTCACTATTTAAAGATTTTCTTATTCTATATTTTTAAGTATACGGCATTGAAGGATATGTATCATAATACATTGGTATAAACATGTACATTTTAAGCCGGTTATTCAGATCCTCCTGATTTATTGTCTTAGTTTTAGTAATTTATAGAACGGCCTCAACTTACCGCAGTTCTGGTCCTTTTTTCTTGTTGACAACGCAATTAACATACTCTTCTTCTATCGGACTGGTGTTTACTGCGAATATACAAAAGTCGTAAGACATTATAGTGAAATGCACTTAGACGTTACACGTTAAACATAGTACGTGTTCGAATAGTACTTGTAGCAAAAACGGTTAGATGTTGCAATGTATTTAACAACATACAATACCAGACGTAATGACATTTATTCGAATGTATTCCCTTATAAACTATCAAACTGAACAGACAATTGTAAAATGCGATACACATATTTATTTATTGCAGTAATAAATAGGCCAGTTAAGTATATTTTGTTAACGTATATGAAACTGACAGGTAAGCTGTTCTGTGTTAAATTCATACACATATTGAATACTTCATGTGTTCATATATATTCAATTGCTTAATGCATAGAGATACTGACGGTTATTGAAATAAAACTACATATATCTTTATACAGCATAGCTTTCAAAGACAAAAAACATTTCAGTAGTATATATCATCTCAGTTTAATAGTCTGAACTTGAGTTGAACTCTCAATACAGGAATAAATGAGGTTCCATTAAAAAAGAAAAACACAAATGTAACACAAAACTGTTTAAATCAAAGAAAATAACGAAACCGATATCTTTATGGATCACCTTGTAGGAGACAACAGGAGGTAACTAACAGTTACCAAATTTTTACAAATTCAATGACATTGCAAAAAATGTCTTAAAAATTACCAATTCATTCCAAAGTCTGCATCTACTTTTGTCCAAATATAACCAGTGATTGCTTACAAGTTATCTCAAGGTTTTAGTTGTACTGTAGCCATGGAAACCAAAGGCCATACACAAAAGAATTCATTTAAAAGAAGACTACACTAATTTATTTAAAAGATTTGATCATTCAAAATTATTTTTACTAAACTGAAACTTGGCAAACAATAATACACAACATAATAATAAAATGCTTTTTTTCAATCTCTTATCAATTCAGATATACTAATAATTCAATGACAATAACAATTTATAACAAATTCAAAATAGATCCCATAATTAAGTACCTACATAGACAAACATACTTTTCTCTGTTTTGTAATTTTCAATAAATCGTTCAATTCATTTTACAAATTGTTATCAAAAAACGTATCAAACAACAAAACATTCAGGAATCATAAATATTACAGAGTTGGTTACATGACAATGATTAAAACTGTGTGATTACCATGGTAACCATTTTAAAATTAATAAATGCATGCACTTATTTTAAGCCGCTATTGTGGAATGGAATAGAAATTATTAAAAGTGCATAATAAAGTGAGTATAGGTAAAATGTCTTCTACATTCAAACATATAATATCAACATGAGTGCTATAGTTCCTCTAAAATCTATCATTGTCATTGCACAATTTCAAAGACTGCTCGTGATTGTTAATTTGTTACAGCAACTTGCTGTAAAATGAGCTTTTATTAGTCCCATATATTGGTTGGCAACTTGCATTGTTACATCTGCAAGTGGAACAGACAGGAATAGTTGCTTTTGCACAGTATTCCATTTCATTGTCTTAATATATCACAGGCATTGAGCAGATATGCTAAGTGTTTGCTGGTGGTGTGGTATTAATAACTTATCAAACTTCTTCTCAAGAAGGTCATGTATTCCTTGACATCTTCATGATCTTCTGCACAGGGACCTGGTCTGGCTTTTAATCTTCCATCTGGCTTGTCTGATGTTATTTTGTGATTGAACAAAAATAAGATGTAATCAATAGTCATGATGTTAAGCGAATTAAATTCATTATACGTTATCTATTGGCAACATAAATATCGCATGTCACTAATGCAGCGACAGACAATGATTGTTACTATTTTGTAGGAGAATTTCCAGATCAGTAATTTCTCCAAAACAAAATGTTATTTTATTATAGACAAATTTAGGAATGAAATATCTACAAAAATATGCATTAATACCAGATTGAATTTCTCATTCAACCATAATAAAACATTGACGAACTTCATTTATTAAATTAAACTGTAATTTGTGAACACAATATCACAGGAACTTCGAAAGGTGGCCAATTTGACTTTCGTTTTCGTTTGAAAATATGTTGTTGTTTTTGGTAATTATTTTGTACATTTAACCATAAAAAGTAAAGTTGATTAAAAGAATAACACTTACATTGCTCACAGACAAGTAAAATCCAAATTATATTAATAGCATCAAGCTCAAATCGGTATCAACATGTGTTGAAGTCTTGTTTATGTCTATTAATTAGCCATGGCCAAATTCGTTAAAAGGGGAGTAACAAGTCAGCTCATTGAAATTAAAAGGTCAAAATCAACTCTTTGTTTGATAGACAATTCCTTCCATTGCCTGTCTGTGCCGATTTTTATATTACTTAAATACGCTAAACAGTAAAATCACAGAAAACATTAGGTAATCTAAACAAAATTAAGCGCAAGTTTAGCGACGTCATTTCAAATGAGTTTTTCTCATTACGACGCCCAATTAGTACCAAAAGGCTCAGAACACGCCACATAGAGAATAATAGATTAGTGTTGATTATAGATCAGGTTTATCATGCGAGGCTTAGAAAACAAAAAGCACGAGCCTTGGCGAGTGCTTTTTCGTTTCCGTGCCGAGCATGATAAACCTGATCTATATTCAACACTTACCTATTATTCTACTTATTCCACTTTTTATTCAGTAAACAAAATAAGTTTAACTTGTTTTTTTCGTTTGCTATATGACGTCATTTGTCGAAAATATGACGTCATTTCGTGCCGTGTATTATAGCAGAAATTTAAGTAACGGGGCTATAATCAACCGAAATCGCTGTAAAAGTGGGATGAATTTAAATATTATACATACAGTCCCCACATACACTTATTTAAACATCATTCCATAGCGAGGGGGGGNGTATACTTTAAGTTGCACCCAACTTTATTCGACGAAAAAACGGTTATTTATCTTATCCCGAATCCAGTGAGTCTTCGTATTTAAGCGTTACAATAATGTTGAATTCAATAGGCTACCGACGGGTCAACATATAATTAATTTCTCGATTTTCAAGATAGCGCGTGATTTTTATTTACAATTTTTTACCGTAGAATTGTTGGTTATAGGGTCTTAATGTAGCCTTAATATGTTTCTGAAATTCGTTTAGAAAAAGATAACATATTTGTAAAAATTAAGGTAACCAGTTAAACCATTTTTATTTCTGTTTAGTATTGATGCAGATTAAAGAAGACCCAGTTTTGTTAATCAGTGTTTGTTGCTATTAGCACGTTTAGAGCAATGATAGGCCTCTGGTACTATCCATAGTAGCAGACAAACAATTGTTTTTAAAAAAAGTCAAATATTATCTTTTTAATTGCTTGATTTATGAATGGTAGTATTTTGGAATGGTAAAATACACTAATTTTATCAAGATTCCAAGATTCCAATACATAATGATATTTTTTACCGTTCTTATTCTTGTTTTAAAATTCTATAAATTTGTTGTTGCATATGTTAACAAAGTGTGTGCGCGCATACTTGTGCCGGTTAAAAACCGTATAAAATAATGTATTTACATGACTGATCGAAAAAGGTTGTTATTGAAAAACGGTAGTGGGGAATACATGTATGTTACATCATATTCATTTCGATCAGTCACTGATCATGGTCAATGAATGCAGAATTTTACGATGCTTAAAATAAAATAACGGCGAGGCTAACCGAGCTTTACATATTACACAACGATAGGGCAGTAACCTGTTCTTCTTTTAATCATACCTCTAAGCCCCCATTTTTTTAAGAAATATTAAAAATGATCGCTACGACTGCATTTTCAGCGGGTATCATGTTGATATATGACGTTTGGCGTGTTTATCATGACGTTATGAACACTTGCACTTAAAATGTGTAACATACGTGTTATTCACTTTGTGTTGCCCTGTTCGTCTAAAATGCAATACAACTTGGTACATTGTTGTTTGCTTTGTTGAATCTGATTCAATGCTACCTCAAATGATGACTTAACAGGTCATTCGGAATAAAATTATGTACTAGTACCTCAAAACATAAACTGATATTAACACCTACTCACCAGTATAAAAACAAGACTATTGCCAGGCAATGATGTCCCATACCGGCTCCACCATTGTCAGAAATGTTTTTTTTTTTTTTTTTTTTTTTTTTTTTTTTTTGTTGTTGCCATAGCAACCCGAATTCTTGATGTAGGAACAAAATGAAAAGACGTGCATAATCTCCATATTGCCATCTATCTATGTTTCATGAAAAAATATGAAGAACTTTAAAAGTTATCGCAGGATCCAGAAAAGTGTGACACACTGACAGACAGACTGACTGACTGACGGACTGACAGACAGAGCGCAAACCATAAGTCCCGTCCGGTGAAACCGGTTTGGGACAATAACATAAAGTTTGTATATTATGGTCATTGTCAGCGTTGTTGTATGGAAAATGAATATAACCGTTTGTAACAATAATAGGTTTTATTAGATATCTCTTCGTTATCATTTCGTCTTTTTTATCAACCCATGGTGCAAAACTAATGTTCTAATCGACTGATCAAGATACAACATAGACCGTTTCTAAATATATTGTTCATTAAAAATACCATTCTTGGTGACCACGTAAAACAAAAATGATATAGCTTTAATCTAGATAATTGTCTTTAGTTGTATTGTCCATAAACGGTGTGGTTCGTTGTTCAATCATGTAATACGATCTGAATGAAAGAATAAAGTTATCATAAACATGCCTTTAAATAATTAAGATTATGATATTGTCTTTAGTTTTTTGACATAGACTTGAATTTAAAAGGTTTCAAAATCTATGCCTTTATGGGAAACATTTGCAAGCGCGATTGAACTGTTAGTGATTATTCTATCGAACATTTTGTAATGGTTACATTTAAATTGTAAGTTGTTATGTGCCATTCATAGTATTATATATTATTCTAACATATATCACATATTATATTTAATTATCCCCACGCTTTTTTCGTACCCAATTTTTTTTCGTACCCAAATTGTTGTTTGTACCCAATTTTTTTTCGTACCCAAATTTTTGTTCGTACCGAACATTTTTTTCGTACCCAAATTTTTTTTGGCATTATTTTTTCGTACTCAAAGTTTTCGTACCCACATTTTTTGTACACAATTTGTTTTCGTACCCAAATTTTTTTTCGTACCCACATTTTTTTTCGTACCAATTTTTTTTTTGGCAGAATGATTTCGTACCCAAAATGTTCGTATCCAAATTTGTTTTCGTACCCAAAATTTTCGTACCCACAGTTTTTTTCGTACCCAAAGTTTTCGTCCCCACATTTTTTATTACAACACGGTCTATCTCGATCATCCATGTCCACATTACCCGTCCCAGGGCCCCGCCCACATAGGCCACACCCACCCAAAATTGCCTTTTACAATAAATTCTTCATTTCTACACCGATTCACTTCTAATTGATACTGAACTTCTCTTATGACAATACGGTTAATCTCAACTATGCATGGCCCCATTACCAACCCTGGGGCACACCTAGGTCAAACATTCGGCGTGGGGATACGCGTCGGCCTCTGCCGCGCCATTTCTAGTTGTATATGGTATAATAAACAATGAAATAATGCTTTATTTGTATTTTTTTTTTATCTTTTATCATCCGTATAACAATTATTTAATTAAAATATCAGTTTAGTGCATACATCGTTTCTAAAGTTTACGCGGTGTATTATGGTGCATGTCACGTCATTTCACATAAAGTAACCCTTCACATAACTTTTGGTCTATGGACGAAATATTCAGAATGGTCACGTCAGGTATACTAATATATAATGGCCAATGCGACATTAAAAATTGTCGCGCGCAAGCATCTGGTAATTTAATTTGCATTGTCACGTGAGGTGTAAAAAAACGTTTTCGCAAGCTATTATATGTGGAAAGTTTACATTGGAAAGTCATGTAAGGTATAATAATAAGCGTTATCACTCAGAAATCATACACAATTATATCATATTTGATCCACAGTCGTACATTTCGCTGCATGCGTCATTGTATGTTCCGCCTTATGTTACAATGCATGTCATACAGAGTTGTATCATGTTGCAATGTCTACTCTGTCTTATGTTACAGAAAATACACAAAATAGCTCTGGTACCTTTTTTATTATTCAATGATCTTTCCGTGCAAGCCATTCAAACCACGAAATTCACCTACCTTCATTAGTGAAATTGCCGTCTTACAATGCAATCCACAATTAATATCTCCTTACTCTGACTTTAAAATGCATGTACCGGTAATTACCGATACTTACTTCAGAAGCAGGAGATATTAAAAACTGTTTGAAAGAAAACATCAGTTTTTCGACGTTTGAACATGCATCGTTTAGAATGTTTTTGTACATATGATTATAACATTTACGTATACCGTCGTAGAGTCTATAAAACAAATAAATGACATATTGGTCACATATTCATGCACGTGGATATGCGCGTCACACGTTTGTGGATAGATAATTAAACGAGTTTCCTCGTATCACGACACTATACTTTTTCGGTAGATTTTTGTCCACCGTGCAGATTTCTATCATTTCTTTCCTAAGAACTGATACCATCTCAATTCGTTGTAAACAGTATTTCAATAACGATACTTTTTCGTGTAATTCGGCGTAGCTGTCTAACACAAGGTTTGAAATTTGCCGCCCTTTGTTATTGAGCAATGAAATGTTAAAATGATTAAATGGAATATTGTTTGAAATACGTTAAACTGAGCAAAAAAAAAAAGTTCTTTTTTTCTTCAACATGTATCAAGTAATTAATTGAAAACTGCTTTACGATCTATTTTGTGTATGATAGCATAACGTATGTTCACTGTTGGCAAATCTCCCCAGGCATGTTTATACTACACACACACAACTTTTGTCTCTTAGACATATACGAGTAAACGTGTGGGTATTTGCGTTTTGCTTAGTATAACCTGGTCGTTATGCATATTATTGATCATGTATTTGTGTTGTTTTTCCCACCTTACTGTGATAAACAAAGACAATTCACTTTCTCGTGTTTGATGTAAACATTCAAAACAAAATAAACTAATGTTCACATGCTTTTTCTTTAATGTGACCTCGTGACATATATTTTAACCCCATGCGAACCAGTTTCCAACTCAGTAGAAACATCACTGGGACAAATGTTTTGAGAAAGTTTCATGTACATAAAAGTGACCTCTAGAGTGTTCACAAAGTTTTAATACAGCCATATAAGGCAAACTGCCACGGGACCTGGCAGCCATGTTTTTCAAAGGACAAGAACCATATTCGAACTTGGTCGAGATATCATGATAACATATGTTTTAGCATGTTTCAGGATTGGGCAAAACATTTAACTTCTAGAGTGTTCACAAGGTTCCACTATTGCCATAAAAGGAAAACTTCCCCTCCCCCTGGTGGCCATGTTTTTGCAGGGACCAAAATTATATTGAAAGGGGCCGAGAAAGCATAAGAACAGACGTTATGAGCAAAGTTTCCTTTAGATTTTGCTTAAAATCTAACTTCTATAGCGTTAACAAGGTTTCACTATTTCCATATAAGGAAAACTGCCCGCCCCTTTGCGGAACTGTATTTCCACGTAACACGTAAATGTGACTTACAGAGAGTTAACATATTTTTTTCTCCATTATTTGACCTAGTGACCTAGTTTTTGATCTCACTTAAGCCAGTTTCGAACTCGGCCATAATATCATTAGGACAAATGTTCTGACCACGTTTCATGAAGATGGGACAATAAATGTGGCTTCTAGTGTAAACAAGGTAAATGCTGACGACAGACGACACACTGAAGGCAATTAGAAAAGCTCACCATAAGCATCTTGTGCTCAAGTGAGCTAAAAACATGAACTGTGCAGCATTTCTTGTGTGTTATGTTAAGTGGACTCATTATATTTACGTACCAATGGGAAGGTCCAGACCAATGAGTACCAGTAATATATATAAATAAATATATCATGGATTATAAGTTATGTGCTAGACACAAGCACGCTCAGACAGAATTGACAATATATTTAACTAGTATTTATGCACTAGTAATATTTATCATGGCAGAGTCATGTTATTAAATAATTGATCTGAATTCATACATGTACAAATAAATGATATTGGTGACTACTAAGGTAAGAAATATTATTCAAATCAGAAACTTATAGTGGTATCATTGTGATAGTTTTTTTCCGAGAGCTTTCTTTGTTTGAGAAATAGTTTGTTGTTTTACTGAGTCTGCCTAATTCAAAAGTCAACTTTGCAAACTCAGCTGTATAAAAATTTAATTACTGTTGATAATTATATTTAGTAGGCATCAGGATTAGTGTGATTTATATAGATTTTGTACAATACAGAAACTGTGCATTTGTTTCAGTCTTGGATGTTGAAATGTGTCCATAAAGCCCATAAGGTGAAAAGTGTGTCAGATTAGAATAAATATGAAAATAAACAAACGCTAATCTTTCACTCATATTTATTTCGTTTATATCAGGATGAGGATTACACATTTTCATTCTGCTTAATGAATTACTTTAATCTTGACCAATCCGTAAATTAAACACAAACACATCGGAAAATTCCCCCAAATAAGAAATCCACAATTGTAAGTGTCCACAAACAAAATCATTCCCCTCTGCGATTCTTCTGACCTTCAGGTTGTAATCTTGACCTTAAATTAGTGATTTGACTAACTCTTTCTGAATTTGTCTCCATGACATCGACTTTTCATGAACATCATTCCATGGATATAGGAGATGACGAGTGGACACAAACCAATGACCTTAACCTTTTAGCCAAGTTCCAAATAATTTGAAGCAACGGTAAAGGTGACCTGGATCACATAGGCGGATCCAAGGGGGGGGGGGNATCTAAATCACCTATTTAAACTCAGTTTATTTCTTTTTCGTACACAACATTTTGCACTAATCACAGACAATCGCTAAATGTTTTAAATTTAGACTCTCTGTCGCCCTGTTTTTCAAAACGCTGTTTCCATCCGTATTACTTATTAACTATGCACTTTTTGGCATTATAAGAAGGTACTTTGATGAAAGTTCATACGGCGTGACATGCTCGAGAAGTGGTTGTCAAAGCCTTCAAAATCACTAAAATCGTGGAGCTTACAAGGGCCCCCTGGACCCCTAGCAGGGCTTTGCCCTGCACCCACCAGGGGCCCTAGCAACCCCCTGGACCCCCAGCAAATCTTTCAAAATCCCGCCCCCCCCCTAACCAAAAATCCTGGATCCGCCCGTGGATCGTACACCTACATATAGATGCTCTTGACATTGACGTATCACTTTGACCTTAACCTGGCTTGACTGACTAATCCCGCATGCACATTGCTTCATAACCTTAACATTTGATGTGAGTTTCTTGAAAATCCATGACAAGGTATAAGAGAAACATAAGAGCACAACAAATGTTAGGGACAGATTAAGCAAAATACTATTATCACACGTCTCAGTTTGCATCCCGGGATTATATATACATTTTAAAATTACTGTTTCAAGTCTGGAGTGCCTGCTCGCAGAGTCACCTATAGAATTATGATTTCATTTTGAATATCCTACCCCCCTCTAGGACATGATTGATTCTTTATGACTATGACTCTGTATCATCTAGGCGCTTGGTAAAAAAAATATGATAAGCAAAGTAAGCGCCAAGTGATGGAAAACAATTATACAAGCTGTAAACAAATAATGCATTTAAAAGGTGTTAAAATGTGAAGACCATCCACTAATGACAGAATATTGGCTATTATTATGGATCAATAAGTTTTCAATTGACTTAATTCTATCAAAGCAACTGAAACAGCAATAAATGAATACATGAAAGCATTGTTACACATCTAATACATGACATTCTAAAAATAGCACGAGTATCATGTAAAACACATTTAGTTCTGGAACAAAAGTGAACATTAATATGTGGCACTTCAGACTTATCAATTACAAAACATGTAGTATTATGTTACATTTAAAATAAAAAAGATAACTTTATTTTTAGAAAACAAGCAAATTCTTTGAATTGATATCCCCCGCCACATACATTTTGTTAATGGATGGATGCAAAACCCTTGATATATGGTATAGTCCTAAAAATATTTAATTAAAGCCGGCCGAGTTGATATTTCTCACAATAATTTGGTTTTCTCAACTGACCAGAATTGATCAGTATTCGTCAGATACATTCTAAAGCTTAACTCTTCCATACTGATTTTCGCAAAAATTGTGCCAAAAATGCCAAAGGCATCAAAAATACGAAACCTAATCATGTACATGTACATAACGGATTCCTCAAGACTATTATTAACCTGTGACGTATGCACGCTTTGGGTCACGTGAACGCCAATTTTACGTGATTTCCACTTCCGCGCTTTTCAAAACAAAGAAGAACTACTAAATAACACGGTTTCTCCATGGCAAATGGCGTTGTAAACAATGATGCAATGGTCACGTGGTTTTACATGTGAACCGCGCGTGTTTAAATTTAGATCATTTCTGTCCATGGACAGAAATTGAAAAGCCCTATCTTTGTACTATATTTGGGCATTTCTTGACCGATTTTGACCAAATTGTTTGCACATCTGACATAAATACCATCACATTTTGACTCACAATCACTTATTTGCGACACAAAGCAAAAATGGGAAAATATACCAACATCAACTCGGCCGGCTTTAAGGGTAGGGTACATGTGTTTATGCATTGCAATTATCCTCATTGATATATATATACACCCATGAAGTTTCATGTTAAAATCTTGTGGCGTATCTGAGATATAGCTCTAAAAAGTTACATCACACAAAAACAACAAATGGCAATTACTCTTATTTAAGAAAGTGTATGGTTATGGTTCTTGTGCATGGCACTTCTACCCATGGATGTATACACACTCATGAAGTTTCATGTTGCCTAAAATATTGTATATTATCTGAGATATGGCCCTAAAAGTTACATCATACAAAATCAACAAAGGGCAATAACTCTTACTTAAGAAAGTGAAGGGGTATGGTTCTTAAACATGGCACTTCTCCTCATTGATATCAATACACCCATGAAGTTTAATGTTGAAGTATTGTATGGAATCTGAGACATAGCCCTGAAAAGTTGCATCATACAAAAAAACAAAAAGCAATAACTGTTATTTAAGAAAGTATAGGGTTATGGTTCTTGTGCATGGCACTTCTCCTTATTGATATAAATACACCCATGAAGTTTCATGTTGATATCTTATATAGTTTCTGAGGTATAGCCCTGAAAAGTTTTGCGACACACGGAATGACGGACGGACAGACGGAAGGACGGGCAACGCCGATTCTATATCCCTCCGCCTTTGGTGGGGGATAATATGTGTATCCACATTTCAAAACATTCTTGCATTGTTACAAAACACTATTACACAAACAGCAACTGTTATTTATATCATGTTTAACTTAATGTATACTACATTTCTAAAAACTTTTTTGCATTGTAACATAACACTTTTTGACTAACAGTTATTGTACATTATATCACTTTTTATAACACATATCATATACAAGCATTATAAGCTATTCCAATTGGAACACCAGGATCGTGTTGTTATCCCTCTGTCCCACAATAATGCAGTCAGTGTTGCTGTTGTAGCAGACTGAGTATGGGCCCTTAATCCCATCCCTCTCTGTAACCAGAGTGGTAAGCTTCTTACTGCCCCCGCTGTCCACTAGTATGACAGTATTGGAACGATGTCCACATACCAGCACCTGATCTGCCGGTGTCACATGGACACCAGATGGTAATATCAGTTCAGGGTCCATGAAGGTGGCAAGGACTGATCCATCCCTGGCCAGGGTGAGGAGCTTGTTCTGGTAGGGGCTGGTGATGTACAACCTGTCACCTGTCGGGCTCACTGCACATCTTACTACTGCAAAATAGAATACATAATTACAATCTTTTGGCATAATTATGAGGGAAAATCACAAAACCATACAGTATAAATGTATGTGTACAAAAGTATGACTGCAGTTGTGTTTGTCACTTTTTCTAAAGGACAATACAGTTCGAAAACAACCAAGAATGAAACTTTCATGTCAAGTTCTTTTTCTCCAGTTACAAAGGCAAGGTGCAAAAATTATAATCACATAAAAAGATTTTTTTTTATTTTATTTCCTGTTAGTTATTGTTTGCAACACATTATTGTATATAACATATTGAGACAATATCAATTATATAGCATATAACACGTGTATGTTTACTTGATAACAACAAAATATAAAGAACAGGTCAGAAGCAGTGATTTTCACAGCAATGTACTTTCTTTTCATAAACCCTGTCATGTTGTAACAGTCAATATACATTTATAATCATTTTAAAGATTAAAACTGAAAATGTTTGAGTTTCTTGCTCCTGTAATTATAACTTCTACCAATGCATTACAACTCGTTATAATACATTTCTTGTTTATAAAGATAAATCCAACATAATTCTTACCTGTGAAATTATTTGATTTATCCTCGTGCAGTTTGCTGACAAGTGTAAAATTCAGTGAGTACTTGAGCAGTGCAGTCCCAGTGGTAACAAACATGTCTCCCTCGTGGTTGGCAATACCCTTACAGTCATGATGTAATTGAAGCTTTCTCTCTTTCACCAGCTGGCTGTTGTTGACTTTGATAAATAGGATCTCTGAACCAACAGTAACACCAACCTCACTGGGTGTGATCTGACACATGCCCATAGGCTCACCAGATACACTAAAGTGACTCACCACCTGGTACTGCTGGTTCAACAGCTTGATTTTATTATTGGTCATGTCTGCAACCAGGACCTGTCCACTAGGGAGAAAACATATTTCTTTGATACAGCATAAAGACTCTTTCTTTGAATCATCTCGTACATCATACTGAGACTTCCCGTCAATCCTTCTTACTTGGTCTGGATTTCCCCGCACTGTCAATGGCTGGCCACTAAGTTCAATCCTCCCAAGACCATACAACTTGGACAGGTACTGAACAATGTCACTATTAGGCTTGAAAGTTATAGAAGATTCTACTTGAACAAAGTTCTTCTTCCGATATTTTTCAAACTGCTGTGTTATGTCCTGACATTTAATTCTGGCTATATGAGATAGTTCCTGCTTGCTTTTATCACGTATGTCCTGAATAGCGTCTCTAAGATGCTTAAATTCATTTCGAAGAGTGGTACATTTGTCAAAATCACTTTTAAGAGAGGCTTGAAGTTTGGTCAATGTATCTTTCATTTCCTGCAGTGTCTTCTTTTCAAGCATGTCTAAGGCTGCAATAATTTTTGTGCGAGTTTCCTGTATCTTGTGTAACTGCTCATCGAATGAACTTTGCACAGATCGAATGCTGGCCTCCTGGTTGTCCTGAAGCTTCTTCAGTTCTGCTAGAGTAGTTTGGATAGTAACTAATACTTGTTTGAGGTCCGTGGAGGTATGTTTTGCCAAGTCTGGTAAAAGCATCACCCTTTTGCATTTCCTGTGAAAAAAAAACACGTTTTGTTTTGAAAAAACAACAACAAATAATTCATACATTTTGCAAAAGTACCATTTGTTTGCAAAATTGAATCAATGCAAATCTGATATATATATGGCTAACAAAAATCTTCATCGATTATCTATATGTATTTTGATAATTATAAATTCATCTTTTTTATTTTGTACCAAACGTTATTTTATAAGGCTCATACATGTAACATACAAAACAGAGTTACAGGTATTGAAACATCATGGCTTTCATGATCTCTTTATTTGACAAGTATTTAAGGCACATTAACACTTTCGCTGTTTAATTTAACCAAAATTAATGCAGGATCATTTAAACTTATATAATTTACCTTTAACTAGCCTGAAACATGGTATAGTTTCATGTTTTTAGTCGAAAACCATGATTTTAAGTGCATCTGACTATAGTAATTACTCACTTAAAAAGAAGTTTAAAACTGATTTTTTTTATTCATAGCACAAAAATGGCAATTTCTTAAAGAAAAATTTGTATTATTCATATTCTTTGCTTGATTTTTTGGATAAGTATTCAAGTTCATTTCAAAGTAGTTTAAAACCATGCACTTTCTGTCTTAAATGTTTTTACGACAAACGTGATAAAATACCTGTGATTCTGGGAAGCACAATTTCCGCAGCACAGCTGGCTATGGTCTTCGCAAAACATTGTAAGGTTTTCTTCTTTATGAACATCACATTTAAGAAGAAAATCTTCCACCTTCTTGGCAACTGGCCATTTCTTCATATCTTCCAATCCAAGAGGGGAATGTTTGGTAAACAACTGGCCGTGAATGTTAATACATTTTTCGCAATAAAACTTCGAGCAAGATTCGCAATAGAAATCAGCAGTTTCCTCCAGATTCTTGTCTTCGCAGGTCGAACACAAGAAGTCTTGGATCATTTCAGATCCTCTTTCAATTGTGAAATACGAAGAGGTCGCCATTTTGTTGACCACTGAAGCTTTTGATCTCTAAATCTTTGATTAAACTCAACTAATAAGGTATCTAGGCTTATAGATTATCAAACAAAACAAAACACACTAATCTAGCTATTGTCCAAAGTCTATCAACAAGTAATGTCCAGCTTAACAGAGTCAAATACAAATCAACTTAAAGTTTGTTCGCAAGGTTATATCTCCAGTCAAAGAAGTACTCGTCTCAGCGATCATGTGAACAATTCTGGCCTAGTTGACATTAAGTGGTTTAACAAGTGGTTTACGCATGCGTACACAGAGTAAGTATCTCAATTCAAGGAATCAATAAAAAAAAAACAGGCCAACTTTTTAACAATGGTTTTAACAAGAATCATTTATCTGTATACTTTTAAACAATTAATTTGTCATTACCCTCTTCATAAACAAAAGAAAATTTATTGCAGCTCAAGTTGGTAACATAAGTGGCAATATCTTTTTATTTCCTGCTCGTTTATTGTTAACAAAAGTACAATTTAACATAAAATTCATCTAATATATTTACGTATATAAAGTATAGTTTAATTCCTTTTTTATTTATCCCCGTAAAATCATGTGGACAAGAATTTAACAAATTGAAACTAGATATTCCTTGTCTTAAGTGCAGCCCACATGCAATTTTGGCGTGTTCTGAGAAAACTGTGCAAAATGCTTGTGCGTAAATTGTCATCCCAGATTAGCCTGTGCAGTCCGCACAGGCGAATTAGGGACGACAATTTCCGCTTTTATGGAATTTTTCGTTTAAATGATGTCTCTTCTTAGCGAAAATCTAGTTTAGGCGGAAAGTGTCGTCCCGGATTAGCCTGTGCGGACTGCACAGGCTAATCTGGGATGACACTTTACGCACACGCATTTTGCCCAGTTTTCTCAGAACACGCCACAATTTGTCAGAAGGCATTGGCAGTTCAGTTTGAAGAACAGGTTTCCAAACAATTCAAGCTTACTACCTGTGATTTTTCATCTTAATACCTCATATTAAAGTCAAGAATTGTCCTGGACTAAATTATTAGCATGAACATAAACAATAGGGCCACATACCCTAAGGCACTCAGATGAGACCCAAAGGAACCGAACTGTTCTGAGAAGGTAGTGTTCACTAGGTTTCACGATCAAACTGTGCCCTTCACCTGATGGCCATGTTTTTATAACAAACCCCAATCATATTTAACTCAATCCAGATATCATTACAAATAAATTTGTGTTATGAAACATTTAGTGTTCAAATGGTTTTATTATGACCAGAAAAGGAAAACTGCCCTGCCTTCTGGTATGTATTTGAATGGACCGGAATCGTATATAACTCTGCGGAGAAAACATTATAACTAATCTTCAGACCGAGTTTCACGAATATCGGGCAATGAATGTGGCCTCAAGAGTGTGGCGGATTAACACGGCAGTTTTGAACTTCTCAAAACTGCCGTGTTGGCCTCCCGGAGCGCCAAGGACATTCCCGGACGTCCCAGGACCTACACGGATCGACACGGAG
>VMBQ01004821.1:0-74168 GCA_007657795.1 Dreissena rostriformis
ATCATTATCACCACATACTGATGTGATGCACTTTCTAGCCTTGGTGGCGAAAAGATATATTAATATAACCCTGTGTAGAATCTCGCGTTGTCAATTTGGAAGTTTCAAGAAAATACGTTTGTTTGGCTTACACCTATTTAGTTAAGCTTGATTTCATGGAAATACTTCTTTATTTCAATTACATGTAAGATATGTACGCTTGGCAAAACGAAACGCCAATTGTGATTCGAATTGCTTCCTGTGGCTTTGTAAACGTATGGATATGCGACCCGCGTGTGTATTCGGAATTCATGAGCTCCGATTAGTATTCGGCGTTTGTCGGATTAAGTCAATTCCAATTTTTTATCTCATATGATTCGGAAGTAAACTTTGTCATGGAACAGAATAAAAGCAGACGCGTGTTGCAATAGTGAATACATTTCAACATATGAATGCCAATTTCAGCTCGTACTCCTGTTTTACCAGTTGATAACGCCATTACTTGTACGCACTCAATAAGAACTCAAGACACCCACAACATGGGGGATAATGGATATATACCTATTTAAAAACTCGGCGATGTTAAATGTATGAGTTGTTTCACCACTTTTTCCGGATTGCGCGTATACGGTTTCCTTAAATTGAAAAAAAAGAACAGAATCATGCACTTTGGTTCATTTAACCACATCGACTCGATACTTAAGTTCAAAATATGACATCAGTGTGTTAATGATAGGTATAGGTACAGATCCGTAGACAAGGGTTATAATTATCGACTAGCATAACTTCTAGCTTGAAATATGTCCATTATGCCGTTGGCCCCATAATTATTTCCCTTTAACATTTCGTAGAATGGATGTTTTCTAAGGGTCTTAGTGCGATTGAATGTAAAGGATTCCTAAGACTTAGTATTGATGTATAATTGTGGAAACTCAGTACAATGATTCTGACGTATTTATTTGGTAACACCGTTCCTAATTTGTGCAATGTTAAACATGCATCAAATGTAGTCTACGTATTACAATGTTGAATGTAGTTATGCACGCACATATAGGCATTCTAAGCAACAGTTTTACTTTTAAACTATTGCAATAGCTTCAGAAGAATTAGGCAAAAAAACGGTAGTTAGTGATTTTTGCATTGAGACCAGCTTGTTTTCAACCCGGTAAATATCAAAACAGCAGTGATAAATCGAACATATAGTTCAATAACCAGCGTGTTTGCGCGAAGAAATATATTGCATGCGTTATATGTATTGCACAAAAACTTAAACTGCATGAAACACCTTTTATTGTTGTAATGCATTAAGACTGGTTGCACATATGGTATAAGTAAAGAATTAATGTTTTTTCCTCATTGAATTAATTAATGTGAAAGTTCCAGATTTCATGTCAAAGTGAAATATATGAAAGCGATATTATGGAAATACTTGGTATTCATTCTAACAGAATATAAACGAGAAACAAATTTCATTTAACAATTAAATGTAGTGTTGCCATAAAAACATATAATAAAATAACGTCTGTACAAATTAATACGTAGTTGTATATAGTGCTCGCTCTTTATTTGTCTTAAGGCAAACTATGTATTAGTAGTAAGGATAATACTAAATTGAAACAGAATGATATGTTAAAAACAAGAAACAATGGTATTGTAAACCGTAGTCCAAACTTAACGCTGTTATCTCTTTGAACAAATTTAGCTTTTACCATTCGATTTGTTTAACACATACTTTTGAGTTGCTTATGGCCGATATAACAGCGCCATATTTTTTACTTCTATATAAATCACTACATACTGATTGGTGTGCGTATTTATATACAAAAATTGATTAATACAATTAATTCACCAACACATTTGCCATGTCAACACTATCCTAAGAAAAGCATGTTGGCAGATGGGACAAGGTCTCAATAGAGGGGCATGTGGTAACAGTTCGTATGTGCAACGGAGGCCAGGTTGCTAAGAACTCAAAAAGATTAGAAATCATCTTACACATACTTTTGATCGCGAATAACCCGTGTACCATTAGTTTGTAGTTAAGTTATTAATTGACTGAGAT
The DNA here is from genome assembly GCA_007657795.1 of Dreissena rostriformis. Lineage (NCBI taxonomy): Eukaryota > Metazoa > Mollusca > Bivalvia > Myida > Dreissenidae > Dreissena > Dreissena rostriformis. The sequence goes on from VMBQ01004821.1 coordinate 2,042, forward strand.
TGAAAGGTAAAGTTCGTATTTTTTATTGTTTTACATTTGTGAATCGGATGTTAATATATGTGAAGAATCCAAGCGTATTATGTATCCTATCCCTTGATGTGAACATTAACAATACGATACGTGCAAGTAAAAATTCAAATTAGTTTCAATGAACTATCTGCAGCCTGATAAAAAAAACTTGATAAAAAATCATTAGCATACCAAAATATGCTTAATCTTTCTGTGTTGTACCCAATTCGTAGAACTCATTATACGATTTGTCTCGGTAAAATCTTAAAAGTAAGAACTATTTGTTAGAACCGTTGTGGTATTGGTTTGCACTGAATGATAGCCCGTACAATACCATTGGTCATGAATATATCACGTTTGATTGTCAGAGAAAATTAAGAAGATATTGTATTATTTATAATGATATTACTATCCTCATTTAAAGACAGCTAGTGTCAACTTGTGAGTTACGAATACCTTTCTCCTTATATCTTTCTTTAGTTCAGTTAACAGGAGGAAAATGGTAACTCTTCGTAAACTTACTGCTGCGTAGCAACACGCATCACAACGGGCCGAGAGTGGAATGATATGTTAAAAACACTGCTATACCCGAAAGTTAAAATTAATACCGCTCGGCCAAGAATGTTTAATCGTTTGTGTTTAATTAAATAATTAGCGTGTTTATGAGTTAAAATCACTGTTACATATTTAACCCAAATTACAATGCAATCAACTCCAGGACAATATGAGAGTGTTCAGAATGTGCCATAATTACTACATGTGTTAAAGTAAGCGAAGGTCAGTCATATTTGTATTGCAACGAATCATATTCTGTTGCGAATAATTTGTCATTGCATGAATCAATCCGGCTCACTGGAAACTGTTTTCATTAATATATCGACAATTTTATTCTTATGACGATTACAATTGTCTACAACAATACTGACAATCATGGTTATAAATCTATCCAATTTTGAATATCAAAGCAATTAAATTTTGAGCTTAGTGTCAGTTTTTCTGGAAACTGGAAAAGAATCTTTATTTATCTATTTTTCATTTCCCTTGTACGGATTGGGCGTGGAGTCAGAAAAAAGCGGTAGAGAAAACGAAGTATAATTGTTATTCCTTTAATGAACGTCCACCACTGCCGTTTATAGATTGCAACTTGGACACGGAGTTCATACTTGTGTAGACCATAGCAGTCGCTCCTGCAGCATTACAAGTTATATATAAAATGATCCATATGAACTATACTACGGCTAAAGCTTGCATACTTTTATAAACGGCTTCAATATATGAATATATAATAGGCTTACTCCTGCATTTTCTATATTACGATAAACATAATTTATCTTACAAACTAAGCTTATCCGTGAAAACAATCCTTCAACAATCACATACCATTTGAACTTCAATTTGGTGCATACAGTAATTCAGCATTGTTTTCCATCTGAATAAAAGGGAGTAATTTATTTCACTAATATAAGCAGTAACAAATTATGTGCGTGTATGCGGAGTTCATGAGCNATTACGGATCGTTGCAAACCTGACATAAGTATGCAGTGTAATTCCTTTTGCTCATCAAATTAATTAATTATAATATTCAAAATATCATGTCTACATGACTTTTATGGAAGACATGATATGTGGACAGACTTACTGTACATTTTAACAGAATCTTAATGAGAAAAAAAATGGGTTAACTATTTAATATTTCATTGCGATGCAGACATATAATTAAATAACGTCTGCAACAATATATAGTAAGTTGTATTTACTGCTCGTCCTGTTTTTTTTCTTAAATCAAACTATGTATACGTAGGGATAAGACTCAATTAAAAAAGAATGATATGTTACAAATTAGAAACAATGATATTGCGAAACTTAGTCCAAACTAAACGCGTTTAACACTTTTAATAAATTAAGCTTTTACAATACGACTTATATTACACATACATTTGAGTTGCTGATTACCGATGTGACAGCCTCATAGTTTTTCAATCAATGTAAATTCTCAGGAATGCATCGAAACCAAGTGCGTTTGTATTTTATGTCTAAAAGCTCGCTATCACCCGTCCTCTTCAAACATTCGATTGTAAATTACGCGGCTGTATAACACATAACACACTATGACACGACCTATATCTAGCACATCCCGATTGCCCGCATAAACACGTATTGTCATTTGCACTGATTCGCTAAATCATACAGAAAGTTATGACGAGAATTGTGTTGCATTAAACATATTTGTATTTAGTAAATACACGAGAAGCCATTGATTTCGAAATTGTTAATGTTTATCGCACCAGCTTGTTTATATTGGTATATTGAAACAAAAATAGCATACTAGTAGTCTACACAATCAATATTGTTTGAAACAATACAAGAAAGATAAAATAGCAGGCTTCAACGGAATTTAAAAACTGATTGTATTCTTTTCTGACGAAAATTAATCATGAATCATATGTGTATGGATATAGATTATGTTTGATTTAAATGCTATACATACTATTGGATATAAATGAATGTAGCGCCTGTTATTATTATTACATTTGTAGCAAAACAAAATATAAGCAGCATGCACATATAGGATCTGCTAAGTAATATTGGTATCTGTTAAATAGACTAAATAATCTACATTTTAAAAACAGTGGACATGCAAAGTATAGCGATGTGATATGTGATTTTTTTCTTTTAATTATGCCATCTTACCTTTTTGCGATTGTGTTGGCCATTCTTGTGAGTGTTGTTGTTGGTGTTTATTTCCCAAATAATGACACTCAATTTGAAAATGTTGATAAATACCAGATAAGTGTTGCACACAAATAAGTTTATTTTCGTAGCGCAAAAATCTTAACAGCTAAGCTTCGCTTTGTAAATGTGCTTGTATTCAAAACTAACCATGTGTTTGCAATTATTGTGTTTAAGTTTGAATAACTTGTTGACGATTACAATATTATTATTAAATTGAATTGTTGAACACATATCTGATTGGTTTTTGAGCCACAAGATCATTAAATAACCCAACTCTATATAAAGCAACTTCAAACTAATGATACATTCTTCTTGAGTGCTTAGCAACTAGACCTGTGATTGCAAAAATATGATGGTACTACATTCCTCCTTCCATGAAACATCGTGTCATCTACCAACAAGATTTTCTTAGGATAGTGAAGATATGGTAAATGTCTTGGCGAATTCATTGTACTTTTATATCAGTAAATTAGCGAAACAATCAGTGTGTGATGAATTCCATTTATCAATTGAGTGAGAAGGTGAAAGTTCGATCCCTTAACTGTTTGACCGTCGTGAACCGGGTGGAAGTTTATGTGGAGAATTGAGACTAATTAAGAATCCAATCCCTCGATGTGAACATTTAGCATACGATATTTGCAAGTACGAATTCAAATTAGTTTCAACTGAACTCTCTGTAATCAGATAAATAGCCTTGATAAACAAGCATAAGCATACCAAGCCAAACGTAATCTTTCTGCGTTGTACCCAAGTAGTAGAATACACGCGGCTTTGTCTCGGAAATAAGAAAGAACTATTTGTTAGAACGGTTTTGATAATGGTTGGAATTGAATAATGACCCGCTAAATACATGCATTTATGTGCGTCCGTGGATTGCAATATCTAACGTTTTATCGTAAGCGAAAATTCAGCAGATATTTTATTGTTAATGATGTTGTTGCTATAGTGATTAAAAGACACTTAGTTTGGACTTGAATGACGAATATCCTTACTCACAATGTATTTATGCAGCGCCCTTGGTAAGAGGGACATCGGCACACTTCGTAAACAACATGCTGCGTAGTAACCCTGTTCGAGAGTTGAACAATTGACTGCCATACCCGAATGCTAAAATTGAAACAAAATCGACCCATAATATCTTTATATGATTTCCCTTCACTATTTAATATTTAACCCAAATAAAAAAAAATGAATTCAAAATTTTTTCAAAGACTGTATGCTTGTGGTCAGAATGTTTACGTTAACGTCGGTCAGTCATAATTTTACTTCAACCAATAATAATCTGATGTGAATAAATTCTTATTGCATGCATCAATATTGTTCAATGCAAACGTTATTGATTAATATAGCGCCAGTAATATAAAATTGAGTATAACATAGACAACAAAATTACTGAATATCATAATCAAACATCTATCCAATTTCGTTTATCAAAGCAAATGAAATGCGAGTTTAGTCCCAGTTGGCTGGGTTTCTGAAAACAATTTTACATTTTAGCTATTATTGATGTTCGCTTGGAGTAAGGGAAAAAAACGGTAAAGAATCCGAAAGCATAATTTTTATTACGCCAACAGTTTGACATGTACAGATTGCGAAATGGACATATACGTAAATATCGATTATATCCGCTGTTATAATTTTATTGGCAAGAATTACTGTTCCAATAAAGTATACTAAGTTCAGTTTACATCTCTTTCAGAATTGATTACAAACATTTATGAAGTTAATATTGTCCTCTACATCATCTGTATAAACAAGAGTAATTTATTTCACCAATGTAAACAGTAACAAATTGAATAAATCCGTGATTTGCATGTTGTTGCTTCAAGAACTAAATCTAATTCGGGCTGTTTACGTTCATTTGGAAGAATCTAATATCGGATAACGCATTAGTATTCGCAAGCAATATAATTTTATCTGATACTTTTTCTCATTAATTTAAAAAGTCAATTTGAGTTGGTGGTATTAACATTCCTACGTCCATGCCATACGATTATCAAAACACTTGATAGATATGTGATAAATTGGCTAATATCTGTTTAGGTTCATTTACAATGTGCTATCGATTTAAACTGCTTTTATGTTTTTTAAACATTATGATACACTTTATAAACATTGTGGAAATCAACAAGTAGCATTGAATTATTAAAATAAACGATGCCGTTGGCAAATCGTTGGCGACTAAAAACCCAAATGGACGTAAATAGATTTTAACAAACATGTAGCACACTGTTTTAATGCATAAATTGTGCTTTTGGAGCAGAAAATAGACATGTAAATGACGTTATCGTTGTATGAATCATGCATCACTATCACAACATACTGATGTGATTCGCACAGGCTGGTCAGGATTTATAATCAAAAACAAATCTGATGATTTAAGCATAGTTTTTTTTAAAGGTTAAAAGTAAAAAGTTTCAGTATTAAATAAGCTAAATTTAGTATACTATTTTCAACAAATATGTAAATCATGTTTTTGTATTCTGCGCTTTGCGTTCGCCTCTCACCTCTATATAGAAAACATAATAAACATTTGTACTTTTATTTGTTATTGTGCGCATACAATGTTTCGGGACCGAATATAGTCAAACAATAGAATTGTTGTGGTCTAATTTATTTATTTTTTTAAACGCACACGCAGTCTGGAGCTGTACATTTCAAACGGCGAACTAATATTATTGTAAAGAAATGATATATTTGTAACGACGTAAATCATAAATCTATGAAAGCATAGTTTAGTATTATTATTTAACTAAAGCAATCATATTCACACATTTTAATACGTCTAGACAACTGTAGAAATAATTTCTTCACACTTGCTCGTTGCTTTGTTTCTAAGAAAAAGCGTTAGTTCCTCAAGTACGAAATTGTTTGTATTATCATTCTTGATTGTCATTTCATACACCCATATATTGCAATTTTAATTGGCTGTTATAATGTATTTATTTGAAGAAAAATAACTTGGACTATTGTATTTGACTGATGATTGCTGATGATTTCCACACACAACTAGCTTTGCATTTTGACTTAGTTGGAGATGTTTTAGAAAAGATTGTTATTTCATTGGTAATTAGTTTGCATACCGTATAATTATAAATCGAATATCGCAAGCCTGTCTTTTCTTGGTATATAATGTAGTGACAACGTGATATATACCTTGGCTTTCGCCAATTTTAAATGGCTTAATTTGTCATTACGTGTGGTTTGAATAGATCAATAATTGTAAGCACGAACTAAGTTTGATTTACAAACCGATCACATGTGGTATTTTAAAACGTCGAATGCATTTTATTTGGTATATTTTCGTGTCCCATAAGTATAGCCTTGTAACTTTATTATTTTATCAGGTATGATTGACATGTTTTTTTTTTCACGCAAACACAGTTCCGCTTCATATCAATACGAACATAAAACATCGGCGCTTAATAAACATAGAACACAATTGTATTCTAGTTAATACACACAAAAAAAGGAGACAACACGCTAATTTCTAACGCCTTAGCATCCAAAATTCGATTATAAGTCTACGTTTGTCGGATTATGGCAATGCCATTTTTGTCTCATATCATTCGGAAGTGGACTTTGTCATATAACAGAATAATAGCAACCAGGTTCAATAATAGTGAATACAGTTCAACATACGAGCGACAACTGGAGCTCATAATCGTTTGTTTTTCAAATTGCATGTCGCCATTACTTGTTCGTACGTAAGTAGAACTCAAGTCACTCTCTAAATAGAAGCATACTGGATGGATGCCTCTTTCAACTCTGTATAATAGTTTTTCGCCACTATTCTCGGGCTGCGCTTATACTTCTTCTTTAGATTGGGAAATGGACAGAAACAAGATCTTCGGTCCATTCAACCTCATAGGCTCGATACTTTTAATCTGTACACGTTGACTTCCGTGTGTATTAATGATAGTTCTCGATCCCGATGCGGTACAAAAGAGTTATTATTTTCGACAGCCTTAACTGCTAGCTTGAAATATTATCATCATGCCGGTCCCTTAATTACTTCCCGTTAACGTTTAGTTTAATGGATGTTTCAAAAGAGTTCAAGTGCTTCTGAATGTACAGGGGTACTAAGACTAAATATTGATGTCTAATTGTAGACACACAGTATGATGATGTTTAAGCTAGTTCATTTGCCAGTACATGCCTACTGCATGCCATATTAAACGCACTTAAACGCATTAAATGCACTGTACATAGAACAATTGTTCAGTGTATTAATTCACGTAAATACACGCAATCAAAACAAAAGTTTATTTTTTTAAGTTTTGCAATGGCTTTAGAAGAATAAGAAAAACGTTAGTAAGTGATTTGGCATTTGGATCTGCTTTTTTCAACCAAAGGCATGTAAATGCCACAGCAGCAGTGATAAAATCGTAAAATAATTCAGAAATGTTCGTGTTGCGGAATGTAACATAGTTAATGCGTTATATGTATGGCACAATAACTATTACTGCAGGAAACACAATATTTATTGTCACATTTTATATATACAAATCGCTGTAGACTTATCATACGTACTTTGCTTTCACTTGTATGAATTAATCAATGTTAATATTCAAGATTTCAAGTTTCGTTGACATTAAAACAAGTTATAATGTTGAATGACTTGGCGTTATCTTGAAAAAATAATTTTGAATTGAATGGAATTGAATTGAATTGACTGATATACTGGTCTTATTCAATTGAATTTGTGAACACATATCAAATTGAGTTTTTTAGCCAAAAGATATTAAAGAAGCCCAAACTCTAAATTCAACAACTACAAACTAAAAAAAAATGACACAAGGGTGTTGCGCGATCAGATGTATGGGTAAGATGAAGTCTAACCTTCTTGAGTGCCTAGCGACCTAACCTGTGGTTTCAAATATGTGGCGTGTTCTGACAAAACTGGGCAAAATGCTTGTGCGTAAATTGTCATCCCAGATTAGCCTGTGCAGTTCGCACAGGCTAATCAGGGACGACACTTTCCGCCTAAACTGGATTTTCGCTAAGAAGAGACATCATTTAAACGAAAAATTCCATAAAAGCGGAAATTGTCGTCCCTGATTAGCCTGTGCGGACTGCACAGGCTAATCTGGGATGACACTTTACGCACAAGCATTTTGCCCAGTTTTGTCAGAACACGCCACATATAGGATTGTACTACGTGCCTTCTCTCTCGAGACCTCGTCACATCTGCCAACAGGATTTTCTTATGATTATATTGACATGGCAAATGTGTTGACTAATTCATTGTACGTGTATCAAATTAAATTAGATATCAGTAGAGGATTTGTTCGAATTATCAATTGACCATATTGTTTAAGAATTTTATCCCTGCGAACAATAAGCATAAAAAGCAGGCAAGTAAAAATTCCAATGAGTTTCAACTGAACAATAACTAGCAAGATATATGGACTCGATAGACAATCATAAGCTTAATATTTCTATGTTGTACCCAATTAGGTGCCCCATCTACGCTTTGTCTGGGTAAACTCCAAAATGCATAACTATTTGTTTTAACGATTGTGAGAATGGTTTGCACTGAATGATAGCCCGTAAATACAGTCTTCAATATACGCTCATTATTTATGAATAGGTTACGTGTGCTGGTCATCGAAATGTCATATTATGTTGTATTTATATTCTGTTTTTTACAATCGATATCAAACGACAGCAAGTTTGGATTTATGAGAGACGAATAGCCTTGTCGCGCCCTTTGGTAGGAGGCCAACTGTTGAAAACCCAAATCCAAAGGCTATAATTAATACCCATAGACCAATAATGTTTTATTGTTAATGATCAATTTATTATTGCATAAACTCTATCTATAATGCCCCCTGGCGGGGTGCAGAAACTTGGCAAAAGGAGGGCTTGAACGGGAGAAATCGTGTTTTAACAAGGCGATTCACGTGCCGTTCAAGCCCTGTTATGTGTTTTTCATATCCATAAACTGGCCCACGCGCAATTACTTCCCTTAGTATTGGCTGACCGGGAATTATACTGTATTTACAAGGTTGCCCCAGGACACTTATTTCTTACTTTGCGCGGCTGCATTTCAAATTTGCATTAATCCACTGTTCAAACACATTTAAAATCGCAAACTGCCTATCCGAAGGTAAAGCCTCGTCATTTCTGATGATGACCGAATGAGGCATATGTAAAACACAACCTTGAGCTGTATGACGTCATATGAAATAACGAATTATTTTGTCGATTTCGAATGAACAAGACATATTGTTTTCAATGTTATTCAAATTTATTTTGGTATGTGTGATTTGTTTATGCAATAATAGCAACACAAAAAATCTCGGACATGATCATCTGTTGGCGCTCTCAAAATCCGTTCCTGCGCACTCGGGCATGAACGGATTTTTCGAGCGCCCGCAGATGATCATGCACTCGATAACGTGTATTATCCCTCTATTAATTATTGTTTATATGATTTCACATCACTATTTCATATTTTAACTAAAATAAAAAATACATTCGACTTTTCTTCTATGTTTGTTTTTAGAATGTGCATTTATAATTTCAGTTGTTAACGTAAGAGCCGTAATTTGCAATTCTTTTTTTTATATATATATAATGAATCATTATCTGAATCACTTTAGTTTTCACTTCATTCATCAATCATGTAAATTGTGTAGATTAATATATCGGTAATACGTGCTTTTTAAGTTGAGTATTCAACAGAGTACAATATTTCTAACTATCGTTTTAAATTGTGTATATAAAAGCGATTGAATTTCGAGATTAATCCTTGTTGGATTGGTTTCAGGAAACATTGTGTCATTTAAACTCTTATTTATTTCTTCTTGCAACCGGATTTTTGATGGAGTCAGACAAACAGCGGTAAAAACGAAAGCATAACTGTTATTTCGTTACAGGACCGTTTGGTATTTATATATAACTAAGCAGAACATGTGTCAGAGAACATAGCAGTAGTTTCTGCAGCATTAACAGTAATTTACCTTTACCCATATAAAATGTACAACGATTGATACTTGCAAATTCAGAATTCTACATGAAAAAAAGGTTTCAACGTTTGAAAATATATAGTAGATTACTACATGTACGGCTTTTTCTATATGTTGATAACATAACAAATACATTTGAAGGTACAAAACAAGCGATTCCGTTTAAAATCCTTTATAAATCACAAAACATATCAAATACAAATATTGGTCTAAACAATTGTTCAGCATTGTTTGACCTACGAATTAGATGAGTTTTTTTTCCAACCCTATGAATATCCCGAATTTTATGTACGTGCATTCGATACACTTTAAAAAGTCGAATGTATGTGGATAAAATGTTTTTAACTTTATTTTTACTGTCCACATATACAGAAATGCAATTATTTTGTTCAAATGTATGCAAGAGAAATTGGTTTACAGTTAACCATTGTTTAAAGTTTCAAACATGCAGAGTTGAGCAATCCTATAAGCACGCATTTTTCCCGCTGCATAAAATAACCGCAATAAATCTTGGTTAGAACTATCTTAGGCATCTACGCCAAAAAGACATCCAGACGATTCATGAACTATCCTGTCGCTTCCTAAATAAAAGGTCGAAAGTTTATATCCCTTTTTTGTTAGTTGTCATTGATAACATACTCTAATGTTGTTTGTGTACTTGCATAGTTGACCTAGTGATGGGGTGTTTGTTTTAATATGAATAACAAGCTCTTGGTAGATAACCCTTTGAGCGCTGGAACCGGATTTTGAAGGCCTTTGCAAACAGTTTGGATCCAGATAAGACGCCACAGAACGTGGCGTCTCATCAGGATCCAAACTGTTTGCTATTCTGATAGTGGTCTTAAAAAAAAATCGAAAAAAATGCTAATTTTAGAAATTCAGCAGGCGACATTTTAGCAGACGACAAATTTCCCAGCATGCAAAGGGTTAAACATCTAACTGCTTCCTGTTTATCTTTAAACTAGGTATAAGCGTTGTCTTACAATAACACCACCTCAATCTATTTTAAAACTTTATGATATATATCTTGCTATTGTGTATCGAACATACTTAAAGTAATACTCCAATGTGTTCTTTAAATGCTTGAGTCGCCGATGAGCAGTGTTTTAAAAAGAAAGCAAGACTTTCAAATCAGTGACTGTATCATGCGATAAATGTGTGTTTAAATACAGTTTGTGATTTAAACTAAAATTGGTCCGGAAATATGTATAAGCAAAACTTTGTTAGGTTTCATGTAGAGGCAACCTTTTTTTTATTAAAAAGTGTGTATCTGGTTTAGTCTCATACTGAAGTTTTTATTTTAATTTATATCTTAAAAATCGCTCTCAAGCTTACTAAAATATCTTGACGGATATGAATTTTAAATGAACAAGTACCGGAGCTTTTCATTAGCAAAACTGTGTAAGATGTCAGGACATGGCATACTTTTTTATTGAAAAGTACATATCAGCTTTTGCCTATAACTTTATTTTTATGTAATTTTTAAAATAATGTTTACTAAATTGATTTCATAATTTATAAAATGTTCTTAATAGTATCTAAATTTACGATAAAAATGATCAATATGAAAAATATGGAGCCTTAAATAAACTTAAATAGCGCTAATGATGTTCTCTACATTTCCTTAACGTATAATTGCCTTTATCTAAATTTACGATAAAAAAAAATAAAACACGAACAAAATAATTGATGTTTTTCTTCGTTGATTACGGATTGTCATTTTCAGCAAAGTAGATATATGGTCTTGAAAAAAACATCTGCGATAGAGGCACGAAAGCTTTCCCTCAGGGTGGTTTAAAAGTGTTAATTGGTACATTTGTATGTCTATGACACCACATGTCTGCACATGTGTTGATACCGTTCTTAAGATAAGATACCATGCGTTACCTTCTGATAACTTCTAAAATACAATCAAGGAAATCAATTCATGCTTAGTTGTATGACTCTTGTTTCTTTTAATCACCAAATAACTGGGAAAAAAATTATTAAAAAAATACGAACTTTAATGATCATATCGATAACAGAAACTATTTAAATCGTCAAATATACAAGATAAAATTTCTTCGCATCCTTTTATTGTTCAGGGACCTATTCAAACATATAGACAATCCCAGAATCGATAATATGGGCGCCGCCATATTGGCTATTACGTAACCCGCGATTGAAAAACGGTACTGAAGAATTTGACAGATTACAACGTTATCATAGTGTACACCCGCTTTATTCCAATAAACAGTACTTAATGACTTCGCACATTACGATTGAAAACAAGTGAAACATGAAACCAAGTGTCGATATGTATCACATCGTAAATCAATATAATTTAAATAAAAAATATACACGATAGATTCATAAAATATTTGTCTCTGCAACAATATTCAGTGACAACACGTAATGTTTAAGGCCGAGTTGGCATTTTTAAGCATACCTTTCAGTAATGCCTTTGTATAAAATTTAATTATTTCTTTATGGATTTTGTTTTTTNCAAAAAAATCGAAGAAAATGCTAATTTTAGAAATTCAGCAGGCAACATTTTAGCAGACGACAAATTTCCCAGCATGCAAAGGGTTAAACATCCAATTGCTTCCTGTTTATCTTTAAACTAGGTATTAGCGTTGTCTTACAATAACACCACCTCAATCTATGTTAAAACTTTATGATATGTATCTTGCTATTGTGTATCGAACATACCTAAAGTAATACTCCGCTGTGTTCGTTAAATGCTTGAATCGCTGATGAACAGTGTTTAAAAAAGAAAGCAAGACTTTCAAATCAGTGACTGTATCATGTGATAAATGTGTGTTTAAATACTGTTTGTGATTTAAACTAAAATTGGTCCGGAAATATGTATAAGCAAAACTTTGTTAGGTTTCATGTAGAGGCAAACTTTTTTTATTAAAAAGTGTGTATCTGGTTTAGTCTAATACTGAAGTTTTTATTTTAATTAATATCTTAAAAATCGCTCTCAAGCTTACTTAAATATCTTGACGGATCTGAATTTTAAATGAACAAGTACCGGAGCTTTTCATTAGCAAAACTGTGTAAGATGTCAGGACACGGCATACTTTTTTATTGAAAAGTACATATCATCTTTTGCCTATAACTTTATTTTTATGTTATTTTTTAAAATAATGTTTACTAAACTGATTTCATAATTTATAAAATGCTCTTAATAGTATCTAAATTTACGATAAAAATGATCAATATGAAAAATATGGAGCCTTAAATAAACTTAAATAGTGCTAATGATGTTCTCTACATTTCCTTTACTTATAATTGCCTTTATCAAATTTTCGTAATAAAGTCTAAATTTACGATAAACAAATAAAACACGAACAAAATAATTGATGTTTTTCTTCGTTGATTACGGATTGTCATTTTCAGCAAAGTAGATCTATGGTCTTGAAAAAAACATCTGCGATAGAGGCACGAAAGCTTTCCCTCAGGGTGGTTTAATAGTGTTAATTGGTATGTCTATGACACCACATGTCTGCACATGTGTTGATACCGTTCTTAAGATAAGATACCATGCGTCACCTTCTGATAACTTCTAAAATTACAATCAATGAAATCAATTCATGCTGAGTTGTATGACTCTTAACAAAATGCATACGAACCTTGTTTCTTTTAATTACCAAATAACTGGATTTTTTTTTATTTTTAAATACGAACTATAATGTGATGATCATATCGATAACAGAAACTATTTAAATCGTCAAATATATAAGATAAAATTGCTTCGCATCCTTTTATTGTTCAGGGACCTATTCAAACATATTGGTCTCTGTATTATTCTTCAGTACCGTTAGTCGTCGCGCGCGAGTATTCAGGGGCGGTAATCCGAAAGTTATCGATTTCTGGGATTGTCTATTGCCTGATTAAAAAATGTATTGATTAGCATTTACCACTTAAGTAACGAAATGTGGACCGACAATGATACATTCTGTGTTCAATATTGTTTAATAGGTTAGGAAAGAAAATCTGATAGCTAAACCAAATGGAAACATTCTCATTATAATTGCTTATATGGAACCAAATGCATTGCAATACATGGCAACGATGTTAACAATTATCATCTTACAACGTCTTTATTTAATTAAACGACGTCAGCGCTTCGCGGACTTCGCTTTATAATTATTATTTAACGCGTATTTAAAAAAATAAATAAATTATAGAATAGTTGATTAATTCGTCCCAAAACGTTGTACACAATACAGTGAAAAATGTGAATGTTTACACATATGACATACTAACATCGGACTCGCCTCGACGCGTCTGACATACATTTCTCAAGCCTAGACAAGCCTTTATAATATTACTATACGTGGTGTGTACGAGTAAAATATATCACCTATCGTACACAAGGCTGTCATATAAAATAATCTGTCAGATTTACAAGCATTTGGCAAACGAAATTATGATATCAAATTTATTGCGTATTATTTGTGTCTTAAACACATACTAGTATTTTCACAAAAGGTGCGCCATATCTTTGCCTGAACTATTCACATACATTGGTATTGCGCGGTTCCCCTTCGACTCAGTTCATCTTGTGTCGTAATTCAAATGTTGCATGAAACCCCATCATTCCATAGGAGACAACTGCATTGTTCAAATATCTTTATCGAATTCCACTGGGCAATGGTGTCTCAACGATGATCATTGTAATCACTAAGTAGATTTATCAGAAACATAATAGAATTTATGCCGAGCGCGGTGAAACCACATCATCAATGCTTCTTCGTCTAGATAATTGTGTTGTCGGAAACTAGAAACAATATGAGGGTTATTGTATAAAAGGAATATGTTCCCTGATGTATAATGTATAGAATATATTTCCGTATTTCTAACATTAAAATATTAATCAATGTCCGAATAATATTACATACAATATAATNTATGGGATTTTTCGTTTACATGATGTCTCTTCTTAACGAAAATCTAGTTTAGGCGGACAGTGTCGTCCCGGATTAGACTGTGCAGACTGCAGAGGCTAATCTGGGATGACACTTTACGCACAAGCATTTTGCCCAGTTTTCTCAGAACACAACACATATGTAAGCCCCTTTTTCTACGATTCCGTATGATGTGTTCTATTATGTCCCCATGAATAGTATGTGAATATTAAGTTCATGATGTACTTTACTTTATAGTTCAGATGTTTGGGAACTGTTTAAGTCTATTTTAACAAAAACATATTTCAAATTAATTAAAATATAAAGCGTCCGTAAAGGGCGTATTGACATGATTTTGAATTTATATTACGAAAATAAATATAACAGAAATTAACATTGTGTAAAATACCAAAGCGGTAACTTAACGTGGTGTTCATTATTTTTTTGCGTTCGAACAACGTATATTTTGATTCCTCAATTTAATTGAAATCTAAGAGAACATTCGTATATAAAAAACGCTTCTCATACTTTGAAGTAGTTTCATGGACAGTAGACACGTCATATCATGTTTCATAAGTTTATGACAGCAGATTTTGCTTTACAACTGTAATCTATATTCCATCACATTTACCTAGAGATTTTGCAATAAATACACAATGTTACGAACATTGTAAATACTTGTTATAATTGTGATGGGCAGTTTGAACACCAGACGCAATTATTTCCCCACATAACGTGATTTCCCCTCATCTTGAGAAAGCCGACTTATGTTAGCTTATGCAAATAACCTTATAGGAACGTGCTTGTTACAAACTATCACAAGATATTAAATCTCTTTTTAGAAAAGCAATATTGAATTTCGCATACAAATGGTTGATAGAAAAGGCGTAAAATAATGCTGTGAACACCTTCAGTTTTAAAACATAGACAAGACCTGAAATACAAAAATCAATATTTAATATATAGAAAGACGATATTTATTGTTTCGCTGTATGGTTGAATTTTATTTCACAAGTGTTAATAGAAACAAATACGAGTTTCGTTGTGCAAATTTACTGTTTTTATGATTTAGAGTTTTTTTTTCATACTTCAATACTTTAATAATAAATATATACCTGAGTTTTTTGTGTTTTTTTTTTAAATAAATCTTGAAAACAATATATACATCTTTAAACATTGTTTTTTTTTAAGTATTGTGGGGAAGTCATAATTTGTGGGTCGGTGTAGCTAAATGATAGATTATCGACACAGGCAAACTAAGCGCAATAACGGCGGTATAGTAACATATTAGCGCCATAGCATAAGCAGCAAAATATTGGTTGTTTAAGATACCCATGGCACCATAATACGGCTTATACTAAATTTATCGTTTTTATAATTACGAAGATATATCTATTACAGCGGTATGGGGTAGTAATTCGCCAATGACCCACTTTGTAGATACGAATCTGCTTGAAAGACTCAGTACAGATATTAAATATTTTCCAGCGTTGTTAAAAGTTATGTGAGCGTGGCATGTTACCACTAAAACAGTCTGTAAATTTGATGAAATTATCGGTGATTCATATATAAACGATATTGACTCTGACTGCTTTTTAGCTTAAAACCCGTTACCAAGATAATAAGTAAACAAGGGAAGAAACTCTCAAGGAAATACTTTACATGAGTTGTGTTATTCCTCGGCATTACGAGTCGCTAACGGGAGATTGGTCTCGGATTTTAGCATAGGTAAATAAACATGTTGTTATACTCATTGCGCAAGTGTCATCGATTACTTTAAAATAAAAGGAACATTCTTGTGATAGCGTAGATAGCTTTATTTAAACGATGTCAACAAGAATTTACTGTCTTTCAATGTAATATGTAATATGCGAGTTTCAGTAGAAGAACCATACAAATGCGAGTACGTGAAATAGAGGGATGATGAAAAACAGCATTTCTGAGATGGTTTAATCAACAAGGCACCGGAGTGAAACGCCTTACTTCAAAGTTGTACGGAACTAAATTACGCAAATATTGATACCATGATATTTTAATACTTCGCCAATATTGTAAGAGATATGGGTTACCATTTATTTACCAAACGCGTTAAAAGTATCAACAATTTCAACGACAGACTTTATCGCACAGCGATCAATGGTTTGATCAAGAATACAGAGTAGCGAAACAATCGTAAAAGATACCATGCATATATATAATTACTCATATAATGATACGGATGGAATAAACATGTGTCAAATAAAAGAGATTGTACATTAATTACAACAGACGTAAGGCATACAATATAAAATACAAATATTTAAACAATTTAGGCTTTAAGAATTCGTTTTGTTTAACACATACTTTTGAGTTGATTATGGCCGATATAACAGCGCCATTGTTTTCACTTCTATATAAATCACCACATCCTGATTGTTCCGCGACTGTATATACGAGTACAATGAATTCACCAACACATTTGCCATGTCAATACTATCCTAAAAGAATCATGTTGGCAGATGTGACAAGGTCTCAATAGAGGGGCATAGGGTAACATTCCGTATGTGCAACGGTGGCCAGCACTCAAAAAGATAAATCATCTTACCTAAACTTTTGATCGCGCATAACCAGTGTTCCATTAGTTTGTTATTAAAATATTATTTGAGTGAGATTGAAAGGTACAGTTCGTGTTCTCAATTGTTTTTCAGATGTGAATTGCATGTAAGTATATGTGAAGAATCCATAATAATTATGAATCCTTTCCCTTGATGTAAATATTAACCATACGATACGTGCAGGTTTCAACTGAACTATCTGCAGCCTGATAAATGGCATTGATAAACAATCATTATCATACCAAGATATGCTTAATATTTCTGTTTTGTACCCAATTAGCAGAACTAAACAAACGCTGTGTCTCGGTAAACTCTAATAAGTAAGAACTATTTGTTAAAACGGTTGTGATATTGGTTTGCACTGACTGATAGCCCGTTCAATACTGATGGTCATACATATATAACGTTTCATTGTCAGAGAAAATTAAAACAAAATGTATTATTTATAATGATATTACTATCGTTATTTAAATACAGCTTGTTTTAACTTTTGGGTGACAAATACCCTTGCTCTTTATATCTTTCTGTAGTGCAGTTAATAAGAGGTAAATGGTAACTCTTCGTTAACTTACTGCTGCGTAGCAACCCGCATCACAACAGGCCGAGAGATGAACAGTTGACAGCGATATCCGAAGGCTAACATTAATACCGCTCGGCCAAGAATATTTAATCGTTTGTGTTTAATTAAATAATTAATGTTTATATGAGTTAAAAGCATTTGTTTCATATTTTAACCCATATTAAAATGCAATAAACTCAATGACAATATGATTGTGTTCAGAATGTGTATTAATTACAACATTTGTTAACGTAAGCGCCGGTCAGTTATATTTTTAATGCAACGAATCATATTCTGATGCGATTGAGATCTCATTGTATGCATTAGTCCTGTTCCATGCAAGCTGTTTAAATTAATATATCGCTATTTAACACAAATTAAAATGCAATCGTGTTTTGCAATGACCGTATGATTGTGTTCAGTATGTGTATCAATAACAACATTTGTTAACGTAAGCGCCGGTCAGTTATATTTTTATTGCAACGAATCATTTTCTGTTTCGATAACGTTTTCATCGCATACTTCAATGCAAAATTTAATCATTTATGTATCGCCAATTTATTCTTATTAACGATTACCATCGACTACAAATACCAACTTACAATCATGTTTATAAATACATCCAAATTTGTGTATCAAATGAATAGAATTTCCAGCTTAGTCTCACTTTTTCTGGAAACAATCTATCTTTTAGCTTTTACTCATTGTCCTTGAAACGGATTGGGCGTGGAGTCAGAAAAAAAAGGGTAGAGAAAAAGAATTATAATTGTTATTCCTTTAATGAACGTCTTCCTTTTGGTTTTATAGATTGCGACTTGGACACGCAGACCATAATTGTGCAGACCATAGCAGTCGCTCCTGTAGCATTTAAGGTTATGTATATTATGATCCATATGAAATATACTACGGCTAAACCTTGCATTATTGTATCTGATATAAACGGCTTCAATATATGAATATGTAGTGGTCTTACTCCTGCAGTTCCTTTAATTTCGATAAACATAACTAATCTGTCGGTCCAAGCTTTTCCGTTGAAACAACCCTTCACAGATCACATATCATTTGAACTACAATAAGTTGCATAAAGAAATTCAGCATTTTGTTTTCATCTGAATACAATGGAGTTATTTATTGCACGTAACAAATTGAATGAACCCATGATTTGCATGGTATTGCTCCAAGAGCTTAATCTAATTCGGTTTGCTAACGTTCATTTGGTAGAATCTAATACAGGATAACTCATTTGTATTCACAAGCAATATAAGCTAATCTGATATATTTTCGCATTAATTTAAAAAGTAATTTTTTTTCGTTTGTACTAGGATTGCTACGTCAATACAATACGATGATAAACCAACTCGCTATATATGTAATGTATTGGCTTATAAATTTTTACATTTCTTGTACAATTTTCTATTGAATATTTTAACATTTTGTTATTTTATGATACTCTTCATTAATAGTTTGGCAATCTAAAATTTGCATGAAATAATCAAAACGGCGATAAAATAGACCGATTGTTGGCGACCCAAAACTAAAATAAAGAGAAATGGATGGCAGCAAAGAATGAAGTATGATATGGTTATGCATACATGTGTTAAGTGTGATAAAGGTAGCACGTGATTGGAGCAAAACATGTTCATGTACATGACGTATTTCGTGTGTGAATCTAGCATCATTATCACCACATATTGATGTGATGCACTTTCTAGCCTTGGTGGCGAAAAGATTTACTAATATAACCCTGTATAGAATCTCGCGTTGTCAATTTGGAAGTTTCAATAAAGTACGTTTGTTTGGCTTACACTTTTTTTTATTTTTGCTTCATTGCATGGAAAGACTTCTTCTTTATTTAAATAACATGTAAGACGTGTACGCTTGGCAAAATTAAATGCAAATTGTGATTCGAATTGCTTCCTGTGGCTTAGTAAACGTATGGACATGTGAGCCGCATGTTTATTCGGAGTTCATGAGCTCCGATTAGTATTCGGCTTTTGTCGGATTAAGTCAATTCCATTTTGTATCTCATATAATTCGGAAGTGAACATTGTCATGGAACAGAATAATAGCCAAAGCGTGTTGTAATAGTGACTACATTTTTAACAGTCGAATGTCAATTGCAGCTCGTACTCGTTTTTTTCCAGTTGATGACACCATTACTTGTTCGCAAGCAATTAGAACTCAAAACACTCACATAATGTGGGATAATGGATTGATATCTCTATAAAAACTCTGCGATGTTTGAACAATGTATGACGTTGTTTCACCACTATTACCGAACTGCGCTTATACGTCTTCTTTAGATTGAAAAAAGAACAGAATCATGCACTTTGGTCCATTAAATCACATCGACTCGCTACTTAAGTTCAACATATGACTTCAGTGAGTTAATGATAGTTCTCGATCCAGATTCCGCAGACAAGAGTTATAATTATCGACTGACTTAACTTCTAGCTTGAAGTATGTCCATTATGCATTGGATCCGTACTTATTTCCCGTTAATATTTCGTTGAATGGATGTTTCTTAAGGGTTTAAGTTCGATTGAATGTAAAGGCTTCCTGATACTAATTATTGATGCATACTTGAATAAATACAGTAAGAGGATGCTAAAACTGGTTTATTTGTCATACCGTTCCTAGGTTAAATACTCAACACAAGCAGATTACATTTAACACTGTTGAATGTATTTATGCATGCAAGTGATAGGCATTCTAAAACACCAGTTTACTGTTTAAATAATGATCATTGCTTTAGAAGAATTAGAAAAAACGGTCGTAAGTGATCTTTCGCATTACGACCAGCTTGTTTGCAACTAGGTAAATACCACCACCACCGTGATATATAGAAATGAAATTCAGGAAACATCGTGTTTGTGTGATGTAATATAGTGCATGCGTTATATTTATTGCACAATAACTATAACTTCACGAACAACCTTTTTTGCATTTTATAGTTACAAAGCATTAAAAATCGTTGTAAACCTAGAATAATTAGAATGCTTTGTCTCATTGCATTGTTCAATCTTAATATTCCTCATTTCGATTCCAGATGACAATAATAGAAGATTAAATGTGTGGAGACTTGGTACGTTTATATAAGTAAACTAGCGAAACAATCAGTGTGTGGTGAATTCCAATTATCAATTTAGTGAGAAAGTGAAAGTTTGATCTCTCAACTGTTTAACCGTCGTGAACCAGGTGTAAGTTTATGTGGAGAAGTGAGACTAATTAAGAATCTAATCCCTCGATGTGAACATTTAGCATACGATATTTGCAAGGAAGAATTCACATTAGTTTCAACTGAACTCTCGGTAGTCAGATAAATAGTCTTAATTAACAATCAGTAGCATATCTAGCAATACTTCATCTTTCTGTGCTGTACCCAATTAGTACAATATACGCTGATTTCTCTCGGTAATGAGCAATAACTATTTATTAGAACGGTTTTGATAATGGTTTGCATTGCATAATTTACCATTTAATCCAGTCATTTATGTGCGTCCGAGTGTGATCAATATATAAGGTTTTGTCGTAAGCAAAAAATCAGCAGATATTTTATTTTTAATGATGTGTTTGTGGTAGTGATTAAAGTACAGTTTGTGTGGACTTATGAATGACGAATATCCTTTCTCAGAATGCCCTTGGTAGGAGGGACATCGGTACTCTTCGTTCACAAAATGCTGTGTAGGAACCCCAATCTCAACAGGCCCTGTTCGAGAATTGAACAATTGACTGCCAAATTCGAAAGCTTAAATTAAAACAAAATCAGCACATAATGTTTAATCGTTAATTAGATAATTATTGTTTATAAGATTTCACATCACTGTTCATATTTTTACCCAAATAAAAATGAATACAAGTATTTTTTATTTTCAAAACCGTATGCTCGTGGTCAGAATGTTTACGTAAACGAAGGTCAGTCATAATTTTTCTGCAACCAATAATAATCTGATGTGATTAAATTTGCATGGCTTTCACCAATCCTGTTCAATGCAAACTTCATTGATTAATATAGAGCCAATATATATATAATTGGGTATACCAGTGACAACACAATTACTGATAATCATAATCAGAAATCTAGCCAATTTTGTTTATCAAATCAAATAAATTGCAAGCTTAGTCCCAGTTGGCTGGGTTTCTGGAAACAATTTTAAATTTTAGTTATTTTTCATTTGCGCTTTGAGTCAGATAAAAAGCTTTAGAAAACGAAAGCATAAGTCTTATTCCTTTAGTGAACGCTAACCTTGAAACTTGAAACTTGCTAATTTGATGAAACGCCTATTTATATAATTATATTCAATGGCGTTGTAAAAAATATATATAAATATACATACAATTTATAAGAAATAAGAGTGATTGATACTTTTATGCAGCATTAATTAAAGGATAAATAATCCAAACATGTGTGATATAAATAAAATAAAAATGCTGTAAGAAACTATAGCAATAAAACAATACAGGCTTCGATATTAAAACACAGGAAAAATAACATATTATGTAATAAATTGATATAACTAGGGTTAAGACAATAATTATAATGATANACACTACACTCCAAAGAACGTGCCGCCGATAAAGCTAAATAAACACTTTATATACGACAGCTTCTTGGACGAAGATAAGAATCTATCCAGTTTAGTGCCGTGCCACATGTACCGTATTGTTTTTGCAACACGTTTAGTAGAATGTCATGATCGACTGTATTCAATGCAGCCCTCAGATCAATGGCGATAAGTGTTGTAACCTCTTGTTCCTCCATACCTTCGAGTATATCATTGACTAATTAAAGCAGATTCACAAGAATGGAATTGTTTGTAGGCTGACTGATTTGTTGGAAGGAGATTGTTAACCTTTCGACATGTACAGATTGCGACGTGGATATATACTTTAATATCGATTATATATGTTATTATCATCTATAGGCAGGAATTACTGTTACACTATAGTATACTTAGTTCAATCTTTCTGAAATGCTTACATAAACTGTATGAGTTTAATAGTGTCTTTGACATCATCTGTATAAACCGGAAAATTAATTTCACCAATAAAAAAAGGAACAAATTGAATAAACCCGTGATTTGCATGTTGTTGCTTCAAGAACTAATTCGGTTTGCCTACGTACAAGTCGTAGAATCTAATACCGAATAAATTTGAATTCGCAAGCAATATAAGCTTATCGGATTTGTTTTTCTCATTCATTTGAAAAGGCTATTCGAGTCGTTGGTATTAACATTTCTACGTCCATGCAATACGATTATCAAACAGCTCGATAGATATGTGATAAATTGGCTAATAATTTTAGTTTCATTTACCGTGCTATCGATTTAAACAGATTGTATGTATTCTTGATTAATTAAACAGTATAATACACTATTTACGTAATTTTGGAAATCTACATTTGGCATTAAATTATTAAAACACCGATACCGTTTGCCGAATTCTGGCTAATCAAAACCAAAATTAGGAGAAATGAATTGCAACAAAAAATAGCACAGTATTGTTATGCATTAATTGTACTAAACGTAGCATGCGTTTGGAGCAGAAAATGTACATGTAAAACGACGTAATCGTTGTGTTAATCTAAAATCACTATTACATCATACTGATGTGATTCGCACAGCATGTTAAGGATTTAAGCTGTCAGCTTATCAGACAACGAAACCTTGCGTGACTTTATAGCGGACAGTGTAGCTCATGAACAGACTGCGGGACTGCGGAAGTTGATCTGTAGCTACAAGACCCATTTTTTGCATGATGAGACTTGCTTGTCATTAATTTATTTGTCAAAATTCTCCTGACCCAGGCGAAACAGAGTCGAAGAGGAATTTAATTTTTTGTATTGTTAGTTCATAAGAACCTAAAGTTCAAAAGGCTCCAATTATCGTTTACATGAGGCGCACTTTTAGTTTACTACCACTATTTTTTTAAATGGTCAACACACTCTTTAACTTACATGTGAAATGCAACACATGTAAAACAATTAAGACAAATTAGTAAACAATCCGATTGATTTAATAATTATAATTGAGAAATAATGTTCAATTCCGATTTGGAGTTCTGAGTGGTAGGGACCAAGAGGTGTTTTAATAGTTATACATCAGAAAGATTTGATTATTGGCGAATTGATAACCAAAAAGCGAACATTATTGCAGTTGTTACACGATCAGTCGCATATGTATTGCAGCGGTATTGAGAGCTGGTATGTAATGTCTTTATATTTGGGTATATAAACCAAAATGCAAAAATAAAAAGTGGATCACTGTTACAGTAATTGCAATTCCTTGAACTTATAAGAGAATAATAATAATGTTAATTGAATCAATTAACCAATATAACCGGAATTAATATGTATCATCAATCAAAAACGAATCTGATGTTTAAAGCATAGTTGTTGTTTTTCTTGCTATTTATTTTGTTTAAGGCTAGATATTTAAACGTTTTGTTTCATTAAACACTTTTTTATGCGATTTCAACATTCAAATGACAACTATTGCTTGTAGTCGTGTTTAATTTACGAGTTGATGTTGTCATTACTTGATCGTATGTAATAAGAACTCAAGTTGCTCTCTAAATAGAAGCATAATAGACCGATGCGGCGGCGGCGTTTGAACACTGTATTATAGTGTTTCACCACTATTCTCGGACTGCGCTTATACGTTTTCTTTACTTTGGAAAAAGACAGAAACGTGCACTTTGGTCCATAAAACCACATCGGCTCGATACTTAAGTTTAATATATGACTTCAGTGGGCTTATGATAGCTTTTGATCCTGATTCGGTAAAAAAAAGAGATATACTTTTCGAAAGCCTTAACTGGTAGCTTGAAATATGACCATCAAGCCGTTTGCCCCGTAATTTTTCCCCATTATTATTTAGTTTGATGGATATTTCAAAAGGGTTTAAGTGCTATTGAATGTACAGGCCTCATATGACACAATATTGATTTCTTATTGTGAACAGTATGATGATGCTGAAAGTAGTTTAGTTGTCATAACATGCCGCAACTCGCATCAACTGAAGTCTTAAGATAACAAATGTGAGTGTATTAATCCACTCTTAAAAAAGTTTAACTGTTTTAAGTATTGCTCTGGCTTGAGAATAATAAGCAGCATGTTAGTAAGTTATTTTTGCATTTCGATCTGCTTGTTTCCAACATGGTAATTACCACAACAGCAGTGGTATATCGAAATTAAATCAGAAATCTGCGTGTTTGCGGAATGTTACATTCGTTATTTTTAGTATAAAGCATAAATAATAATTGTAGATCTAGCATGCTTTGCTTGTATGAATTATACAATGTTAATATTCCAGATTTAAACATACACCACAATTGTGTTCTAGTTAATACACAAAAAGGAGACGTCGCGCAAATTTCCAACGCCATGATAATGTTCTGTCAAATTCATTCTAAACAACCGATGTTTACTGTTTATCTGGCCTTATCTGGCGTGTATTTATATAGAGTTTTATGAGAGTCTGATAAGCATCCATCACGTCAAAATCCGATTATTATTCTGCGTTTGTCGGATTATGTCAAAGGCATTGTTGTCCCATATGATTTGTTAGTGAACTTTGTCATATAACAGAATCATAGAAAACATGTATTCAAATAGTAATTACATTTCAACTTACAAACGACAACTATTGCTCGTAATTGTGTTTTACGATTTGATGTTGTTATTACTTTTTCGTACGTAAGTAGAACTCAAGTCGCTCTCCAAATAGAAGCATCATGGATAGAGGCCGCTTTCAAAACGCGGCGGCGTTTGAACACTGTATTATAGTGTTTCCCCACTTCTCTCGGACTGCGCTTTAATGTCTTCTATAAATTGAAACAAAAACAGAATCATACACTTTGGTCCATTGCACCACATCGACTCGATACTTTCGCTCAATATATGTTGACTTCAGTTTGTTAATGATAGTTATTGATCCCGATTCGGTAAGAAAGAGTTATAATTTTCGAAAGCCTTAACTGGTAGCTTGAAATATGACCATCAAGCCGTAATTATGTCAACGTTAACATATTCTAGATATCAAGATAAGTTGACATTTAATAAAGTTATTATGTTGAAAGACTTGGCGTTATCTCCAACAGTATATAAGGGAAGAAATGAATTAAACTACAAAATAAATCAAATTCATGTACGTGTTAATAAATGTAAAGCCACACTTGTGATTGTTGTTTAAAATTATATATTTGGTTGCGATATAGGCACATAATAAAATAACGTATTTACACATGTATATTGTGTTGTATTTATTGCTCGCTCTGTTTGTCTTACAACAAGGAATGTGAAAAACAGGATTTAACTTGATAAGAAATGAATAATGTTACAAATGAGAAACAATAATGTTGTGGAACTTAGTACAAAATTAACGTTTGTGACTCTTTAAACACTTTAGCTATGACAATTTCATTTATTTTACACACACTTTTGAGTTGCTAATGGCCGATATGACAGCCTCATTGTTTTTCCATAAATGCAAATTTTCGGGGAAGAATCCGGACCAAAAGTGTTTTAATTTTTTCTCTTAACTCTCGCTATCACGTAACATCTTGTAACAATTGATTTTAAATTGCGCGTCTACATGATGCATATTAAAACGATCGATAATTCGCATATCACGATTTCCCAGATGAAACGTCATTGTGGTTTGCACTGATGATCGAAATCATATCGAATATTATAGCGAGGAATAAGTTGCATTAAACAACTGTTTATCAAGTAAATACTAGAAACATGAATGCGTTCAAAAAAATTATAGCTTATCAGACCAGCTTGTTGATATTGGTATATTGAAACGAAAACCGCACTAGTAGTTAACAAAATCAATATTATTTGAAACAATTCAAGAGAGATTAAATATCAGACTGCACCTGAATTTGAAACTGATTGTATCCTTTTCTTCGAATAAATCATTAATCATAGTTTGTTTGGATATATTTGTTCGAATAAAATGATATAGGTCGAGTTTGATTTAAATGAATGCAGTGCCTGTTATTCTTATTACGATAAAATTGTAGCGAAACAAATTATAAGCATCATGTACATAAAGGGTCTGCTTAGTATTATTGGCATGTGTTAAATAGCCCAAATAATGACATGTGGGATTAAATACCGGTAGGCATTATTTCTACTATTTTTGAAAACAATGAACACGCGAAGTATTGCGATGTTATATGTGATTTAGTTCTTAAATTATGTCAGTTTACTTTTTTCGTGTTTAATTTCTCAGCGCAAAAATCTGAACAGCTAGGCTTCGCAATATAAATGTATCTTTATTCAACACTTACCATGTATTAGCAATGATTATTTTTAAGACAAATCTTCTTAAGTTGCTAGCAACTAGAAACTAGAACTATGGTTGCAAGTATAGCATGGTACTACATGCCTTTTTCCTCAAAACCTCGTCACATTTGGCAACAGGATTTTCGTTGGAAAGTAAGTAAATGTGTTGGCGAATTTTTGTACGTGTATAGAATTAAATTAGCGAAACAATCAGTATGAGATGAATTCCAATTATCAATTGAGTGAGAAAGTGAAAATTCGTTCTCTCAACTGTTTGTCCGTCGTAAACCCGATGTAAGGTTATTTGGAGAATCGAGACTAATTAAGAATCCAATCCTTTGATGTGAAAATTAATCATACGAAACTTGCGAATAAAAATTCAAATTAGTTTCAACTGAACTCTCTGTACATAGTGAGATAAATAGCCTTGATAAACAATCATTAGCATATCTACCAATGCTAAATCGTTATGTGTTGTACCCAATTAGCAGAATATACGCTGCGTTCTCTCGGTAATAAGAATAGATTTCCATCAAATACAGTCATGTCTGTGTGCCCGTGTGTCATCAATATATAACCTTTTGTCGTAAGCGGAAATTCAGCAGATATTTTATTGTTACTGATGTTTTTGCTAAAGTGATTGAAAGACAGTTAGTGTGGACTTATGAATGACGAATATTCTTTGTCAGAATGTATTCATGCAGCGCTCTTGGTAGGAGAGACATCAGTACTCTTCGTTCACAAACTGCTGCGTTGCAATCCAATCTCAACAGGCTCTGTACGAGAGTTAAATCATAGACTGCCATGTTCGGAGGCTGAAATAAATACACATCGGCCCATAATGTTTAATCGTTTCTGGTTAATTAGATAATAATTGTTTATAATTTTCACCTATCTGTTTCATATTTAAACTCATATAACAAATGAATTCAACTTTTTTCAAAGATCACATGCTTGTGTTCAAATGATTACGTAAACGAAGGTCAGTCATAATGTAACTGCAACCAATTATAATCTGATGTGAATAACTTTTCATGGCATGCAACAATCCTGTGCGATGCAAACTTTATTGATTAATATAGCGCCAATATATTAAATTTAGTATATCCTAGACAACAAAATATCTTACTATCATATTCCTAAATTGCGAGCTTAGTCCCAGTTTGCTGGGTTTCTCAAAACAATTATACAGTTTAGCTTCTATTTATTTGCGCTTGGATTCGGAACAAAGGTATAGAAAACAAAAGCATAATTCGTTGTCTTTAAATGAACGCTAACCGTTTGATATGTACAGATTGCGACTTGGACAAATTCGTAAATATCGATTATATCCGCTGTTGTAAATAAATAGGCAGGAATTACTGGTCTAATATAGTATACTAAGTGCAGTTTACATCTCTTTTTGATATGCTAACATGAGTTTTATATTGTCCTCGACATCATCTGTATACCACGCGTGTTGTAATAGTGACTACAATTCAATATACGAATGGCAATTGCTGCTCGTAATCGGGTTTACCAGTTGATGAAGCCATTACTTGTTCGCACGCAATTAGAACTCAAGACACGCACACAATTGGGGAAAATATATACACCTCTTCAAAAACTCGGCGATGTTTGAACAATGTATGACGTTGTTTCAACGCTATTCCCGGGCTGGGCTTATACGTCTTCTTTAGATTGAAAATAAGAACAGAAACGTTCACTTTGGTCCATTAAACCACATCGACTCGATGTTTTAGTTCAATATATGACTTCAGTGGGTTCATGATAGTTCTTGGTCCTGATTCCGTAGACAAGAGTTATACTTATCGACTAGCTTAACTTCTAGCTTGAAATATATGCATTATGCCGTAGGCTCTATAATAATTTCACATTAAGATTTTTCGTATAATGGATGTTTCTTAAGGGTCTAAGTGCGATCGAATGTAAAGGATTTCTAAATCTTAGTATTGGTGTATTATTGTGGATACTCAGTACAGTGATGCTGAAACGTGTTAAACAAACATCAAATGTAGTTTTCATATTACAATGTTGAATGTATTTATGCACGCACATAAAGGCATTCTAAACAACAGTTTAACTTTTTAAGTATTGTCAAAGCTTCAGAAGAATTAGAAAAAAACGGTAGTAAGTGATTTTTGCATTCAGACCAGCTTGTTTGCAACCGGGTTAATATCAAAACATCAGTGATAAAATGAAAATATAGTTCAATAACCAGCGTGTTTGCGAGAAGAAATTTATTGCAAGCGTTATATTTATTATTTATGTGAATATTCCATATTTCATGTCAAAGTGAAATATACGGAAGCGATATTATGGAAATTTCTGGTGCTCATTCTAACAGAATATAAATGAGAAACGAATTGTGTTAAACAATTTCATGGCATTAATACAATAACGCCTGCACACGTTTATATTTAGTTGCATATAATGCTCGCCCTCTATTTGTCTTAAGGCAAACTATGTATAATTAAGGGATTATACTAAATTGAAATAGAATAAGATGTTACAAACAAGAAACAATAATATTGCAAAACTTAGTCTAAACTTTACGCTGTTTACACGTTCAACAAATTTAGCTATTATAATTCGATTTGTTTAACACATACTTTTTAGTTGCTTATGGCCGATATAACAGTGCCATTGTTTTCACTTCTATATAAAGCACTATATACTGATTGTTTCGCGCATTTGTATACATGAACACGTACAATGAATTCACCAACACATTTGCCATGTCAATACTATCATAAGAAAATCATGTTGGCAGATGTGACAAGGTCTCAATAGAGGGGCATGTGGTAATATTCCCTATGTGCAACGGGGCCAGTTTGCAAACACTCAAAAAAGATTAGAAATCATCTAACCCATACATTTAATCGCGCATAACCCATGTACCATAAGTTTGTAGTTAAGTTACCAATGGAGTAAGACTGAAAGGTAAAGTTTGTGTTCTTAATTGTGTTACAGTCTTGAATCGGATGTAAGTATATGTGAAAAATCAAGAATTATTATGAATCCTATCCTTTGATGTAAACATTTACCATAGGATACGTGCAAGTTTCAACTGAACTGTTTGCAGCCTGATAAATGGCCTTGATAAACAATCATTAGCAAACCAAGATATGCTTAATCTTTCTGTGCTGTACCCAATTAATAGAACACAATACACGCTTTGTCTGGGTAAACTCTTATAAGTAAAAACTATTGGTCAGAACGGTTGTGATATTGATTTGCACTGAATGATAGCCCGTATAATGCCGTTGGTCATGAATATATTACGTTTGATGGTCAGAGAAAATTAAGAAGATATTGTTTCATTCATAATGGCAATACTATCGTAATTTAGAGACAGTTCGTTTTCACTTGTGAGTGACTTATATCCTTGCTACTAATATCTTTCTGCCGTGCAGTTGATACGAGGACAATAGTAACTCTTCGTTAACTTACTGCTGCGTAGCAACCCGCATCACAACAGGCCGAGAGTTGAGCAGATGACAGCCATATCCGAAGGCTAAAATTTATACCCCTCGGCCAAGAATGATAAATCGTTTGTGTTTGATTAAATAATAAGTGTTTATATGAGGTAAAATCACTGTCAAATAGTTTAACCCAAATTAAAATGCAATCAACTCCATGACAATATGATTGTGTTCAGAATGTGTATTAATTACTAAATTTGTTAACGTCAGCGCAGGTCAGCATATTGTTATTGCAACGAATCATATTCTGATGTGATTTAGTTTTCATTGCATGCATCAATCATGTTCAATGCAAACTGTATTCATTAATATATCATCATTTAACACAAAACAAATGCAATCATCATTTTCTATGACCGTGTGATTGTGTTCAGTATGTGTATTAATAACTACATTAATTTTTGTAAGCGTAAGCGTCGGCCAGTCATATTTATATTGCAACGAATCATATTCTACTGCGATTAAGTTTTTATTGCATGCATCACTCCTGCTCAATGGAAACTTTATTCATTAATGTATCGCACATTTATTCTTATTAACGTTTAACATTGACTACAACAATACTGACAATCATGGTTATAAATCTATCCAATTTTGTATATCAAGGCAATTTAATTTCGAGTTAAGTGTCAGTTTTTCTGGAAACAATCGATCTTTTAGCTAGTATTCATTTTCCTTGAAACGGCTTGGGCGTGGAGTCAGAAAAAAAGTCTTAGAGAAAACGAAGTATAATTGTTATTCCTTTAATGAACGACCACCTTTTGCCGTGTATAGATTGCAACTTGGACACGCAGACCATAATATTGTAGACCATAAAACATAGCAGCCGCTCCTGAGACATTAACAGTTATGTATAGTATGATCCATATGCAACATACTACGACTAAAGCTTGCATAATTGTATCTGATATAAACGGCATCAATATAAGAATATATAGTAGGCTTACTCCTGCACTTCCTATATTTCGATAAAAATAACTAACTTGTAGGTACAAACCAAGCTTATCAGTTAAAACAATCTTTCAAAAAGCACATACCATTTGAACTACAATTAGGTGCATAAAGTAATTCAGCATTTTTGTTTCGTCTGAATAAAACGGAGTAATATATTTCAATAATGTTAACAGTAACAAATTGAATGAACCCATGATTAACATGTTTCTGTTTCAAGAACTGAATCTTATTAGGTTTGCTCACGTTAATGTAGTAGAATCTAATACAGGATAACTCATTTGTATTCGCAAGCAATATAGGCTAATCTGATATATTTTCGCATTAATTTAAAAAGTACATGTGTGTCGTTTGTATTAGGTCTGCTACGTCCATGAAATACGATTACAAACCAACTCGCTAGATATGTAATGTATTGGCTTATAGATTTTACATTTCGTGTAAAAAGTTCTATTTATTAAACTACGTTTATGTTATATTGAATATTTAAACATTGTATTATAGTATGATACACTTCATAAATAGTTTGACAATCTAAAATTGGCATGCAATAATCAAAACGGCGATAACATAGACCGAGTGTTGGCGACTCTAAACATAATTGAAGAGAAATGGATGGTAACAAAATGTAGTATAATATGGTAATTCATATATGTGTTAAGTGTGATAAAGTTAGCACGTGATTGGAGCAGAACATGTACATGTACATGAATTAACCCGTTTGTGAATCTAGCATCATTATTAACACATACTGATGTGATGCACTTTCTAGTCTGGGTTGCGAAAAGGTTTACTAATAGAACCCTGTATATATATTTATTTATTATTGTCTCATCCACATGTACTTCATTATAAAACATAATATCTACAACATTATAAAATAAGCACACATGGCCATTCATAATAGAATTATAGGAGACAGTAAAAACACATAGGCAATGTAAGTACACAGCTAATATCACTTGATATCTATCAACATTAAAAATCATTTACTAAATATTTGAAGTGATGCAAGATTAATTACATATCTACACGATAAAACACATAGGCAATGTAAGTAAAAAGCTACTATCACTTGATATATATATATCAACATTAAAAGTATAGAATCTCGCGTTGTTAATTTGGAAGTTTCAAGAAAATACGTTTGCTTGGCTTACACCTATTTAATTTAGCTTGATTGCTTGGAAAGACTTCTTTATTTGAATTACATGTACGCTTGGCAAAATGAAATGCCAATTTTGATTCGAATTGCTTCCCGTGGCTTAATAAACGTATGGATATGTGACCCGCGTGTGTATTCGCAGTTCATGAGCTTGGATGAGTATTCGGCGTTTGTCGGATTAAGTCAATTCCATTTTTTATCTCATATAATTCGGAAGGGAACATTGTCATGGAACAGAATAATAGCCAACGCGTGTTGTAATAGAGACTACATTTCTACATACGAATGCCAATATCAGCTCGTACTCGTGTTTTTTATCAGTTGATGACGCCATAACTTATTTGCACGCAATTAGAACTCAAGACACTCACAAATTGGGGAATAATGGAAAGATACATCTATAAAAAAATCGGCGATGTTTGAAAAATGTATGACGTTGTGTCACCACTATTCACGGACTGCGCTTTTACGTCTTCTTTAGATTGAACAAAGAACAGAAACACGCACTTTGGTCCATTAAACCACATCGACTCGATTCTTAGATTCAATATATGACTCATGTGTGTTAATGATAGTTATTGATCCTGATTCCGTAGACAAGAGTTATAATTATCGACTAGCTTAATTGCTAGCTTAAATTATGACCATTATGCCGTTGACCCCGTACTTATTTCCCGTTAAGATTTCGTTAAATGGCTGTTTCTGAAGGGTTTTAGTGAGATTGAATGTAAAGGCTTCCTGAGACTAAGTATTGATGCATACTTGAATACATACAGTACCATGATGCTGAAACTGGTTTATTTGTCATACCGTTCCTGGGTTAAATACTCATCAATGCAGACTAAATATTACAATGTTGAGTGTATTTATGCACGCAAGTAATAGGCATTCTTAAACAACAGTTTAACTGTTTAAAGTATAATAACTGCTTTAGAAGAATTAGAAAAACGGTAGTAAGTGATCTTTTGCATTAAGACAAGCTTCTTTGCAACTAGGTAAAAACCATAGCAACCGTGATATATAAAAAAAATCAGGAAATATAGTGCGTGCGTTATATGTATTGCACAATAATTATACTGCACGAAACACCTTTTTTGCATTTTATAGTTACAAAGCATTAAAAATCCTTATAAACCTAGAATATTTAGAATGCTTTGTCTCATTGCATTATTCAATGTCAATATTTTACAATTCAAGTCCAGATTACAATTATGGAAGATTTTATGTGGGGAGACTTGGTGTTTATTCAAAGAGTATATAGAGGAGTGACTAACTAAATCTCACAATAAACCACATGCACAAAGAATATCTTGATAAACTAAGAGTCCGAAGTGTGATTTTTAGTTCAATATTTATCATTTTGTTGCGATACAGATATTAAAAAATAACGTTTACACACAATAATATTTAGTTCAATTTATTTCCCGCTCTCTGTTTGCCCTACGGTAAACTATCTAAGTATAATGATAATACTAAGTAAGAATTCAATCATATGTTACAATTAAAAAATAATTTTACGGCGAAACGCCGAAAACTAACGCCTTTAAAGGGACTTGTTCATAGTTTATCGAAATGAGAATTTTTTGTCACAGATTCAAGAAATAAATGAACAATGTACATCCGTGTGCGAAATTACCCTAATGCTGCAGACTTCTACTGAAAATACACTTTCGTTTACGAAAAATTATCGTTAGAAATTGATAAAATTATAAAGCCTCTCAGACGCGAAACGATCGACAAATATCGATTTTTTGTGTTAACGTTATATTTTGTAACAACACATGGATAGTTATACAAAGTTTAAAATAAATGGAAACTCATGTGGATACGGATGGTCAGGTCCGCACATAAAGACTCAACGATGACCCGAACGTAAACTCTGAATTACACACATACACACGTGCAGACGGATGGCTGAGTGGTTTCGGCGCTTGTCTTTTACTCCATGGGTCAGTGGTTCAAGCCCTGGTGTGGTTAACTTTTTTTTCATGTTTTTGTTTCTTTTTTTTATACTTTTATTCTTGTTTTTATATTGTAGTTCTTTAGTTCTGATGTTTGTATTTATCAATTTAAAGCATTTAATGACAAACTTCAAAACATGCCAAAATCTGTTGACAAGTCCCTTTAACACTTTAAACAACTTAAGCTATACACATTCGATGGATTTTACACATATTTTTGAGTTGCTTATGGCCAATATAATATTTTTCTATAAATATAAAGTATCGAGTGCGATTTCAGACCTATCGTTTTTGTATTTTTGTTTCTTAACTCTCGCTTTCACTCAACCTCTTGAAACAATTGACGCATAATGCATAATGCAACAACCGATAACTAGCACATCCCGATTGCCCGCTTGAACACGTATTATGACTTGCACTGGTGCGTTTACTCATATAAAAAGTTTTGACAAGAATTGTGTTGCATTAAACAGGTGTGTATCTAGTAATTACACAAGAAACAATTGAATTCGAAATTGTTATAGTTTATCAGACCAGCTTATTTATAGGGGTATATTGAAACTAAAAGCAATGCGCGAGTACCGGAAGTCTACAAACTCAATGGTATTTGAAACAATACAAGACAGATAAAATACCAGGCTTCACCCGAATTTTAAAACTGATTGTATCGTTGTCTGACGCAAAAAGACCATTAATCATGATTTGTTTGGATATATACCATGTTTGATGTAAACGATATAGATCATGCTTGGTTTAAATGAATGAAGCGCCTGTTAT
Source organism: Dreissena rostriformis (assembly GCA_007657795.1). Taxonomy (NCBI): domain Eukaryota; kingdom Metazoa; phylum Mollusca; class Bivalvia; order Myida; family Dreissenidae; genus Dreissena; species Dreissena rostriformis. The sequence continues at coordinate 37,440 of VMBQ01004821.1, forward strand.
AATTATTATCCCCACGCTTTTTGAAGCGTGGGGATATTGTGGTTTTCTCCGCCGTCTGTCTATTCGTCCTGGCCACTATCTCCTCCTATACTAGAACCTTGAAACTTAAACACATGGTAGCTATGAGCATATGTGCGACGGTGCACTATTTGGATTTTTGATCTGACCCCTGGGTCAAAAAGTTATGGGGGCGGGGCAGTTTTCCTTATATGACCATAGTAAAACCTTGTTAACAATCTAGAAGTAACATTTTGTGACCAATCTTCATGAAACTTGATCAGAACATGTGCCCCAATCATATCTTGGAATAGTTCGAAAATGGTTCAGGTTGGATGAAAAACATTGCCGCCAGGGGTCGGGGCAGTTTTACCCACCCACGATTGCCTTTTCGTCCGTCCGTTCGTCCGTCCTGGCCACTATCTCCTCCTACACTAGTTGCACTAGAACCTTGAAACTTAAACACATGGTAGCTTTGAGCATATGTGCGACAGTGCACTATTTGGAATTTTGATCTGACCCCTGGGTCAAAAGTAATGGGGGTTGGGATGGGGCCGGGTGAGAGATTTTCATTCATTTTTTGGGTTTAATTTTACATTAACTTCTNTTATATTGTAGTTCTTTAGTTCTGATGTTTGTATTTATCAATTTGAAGCATTTAATGACAAACTTCAAAACATGCCAAAATCTGTTAACAAGTCCCTTTAACACTTTAAACAACTTAAGCTATACACATTCGATGGATTTTACACATATTTTAGAGTTGCTTATGGCCAATATAATATTTTTCTATAAATATAAATTATCGAGGACGATTTCAGACCTATCGTTTTTGTATTTAATTTCTTAACTCTCGCTTTCACTAAACCTCTTGAAACAATTGACGCATAATACATAATGCAACAACCGATAACTAGCACATCCCAATTGCCCGCTTGAACACGTATTATTACTTGCACTGGTGCGTTTACTCATATAAAAAGTTTTGACAAGAATTGTGTTGCATTAAACAGGTGTGTATCTAGTAATTACACAAGAAACAATTGAATTCGAAATCGTTATAGTTTATCAGACCAGCTTATTTATAGGGGTATATTGAAACTAAAAGCAATGCGCGAGTACCGGTAGTCTACAAACTCAATGGTATTTGAAACAATACAAGAAAGATAAAATACCAGGCTTCACCCGATTTTTAAAACTGATTGTATCGTTGTCTGACGCAAAAAGACCATTAATCATGATTTGTTTGGATATTGTTATTATTATTATCCCCACGCTTTTTGAAGCGTGGGGATATTGTGGTTATCTCCGCCGTCTGTCCATTCGTCCTGGCCACTATCTCCTCCTATACTAGAACCTTGAAACTTACACACACGGTAGCTATGAGCATATGTGCGACGGTGCACTATTTGGATTTTTGATCTGACCCCTGTGTCAAAAAGTTATGGGGGGCGGGGCAGTTTTCCTTATATGACTATAGTAAAACCTTGTTAACAATCTAGAAGTAACATTTTGTGTCCAATCTTCATGAAACTTGATCGGCACATGTGCCCCAATCATATCTTGGAATAGTTCGAAAATGGTTCCGGTTGGATGAAAAACATTGCCGCCAGGGGTCGGGGCAGTTTTTCCCACCCACAATTGCCTTTTCGTCCGTCCGTCCGTCCGTCCTGGCCACTATCTCCTCCTACACTAGTAGCACTAGAACCTCGAAACTTAAACACATGGTAGCTTTGAGCATATGTGCGACAGTGCACTATTTGGAATTTTGATCTGACCCCTGGGTCAAAAATAATGGGGGTTGGGATGGGGCCGGGTGAGAGATTTTCATTCATTTGTTGGGGTTAATTTTACATTAACTTCTTCATTTCTAAACCGATTTACTTCAAATTAATACTGAACATCTCTTATGACAGTACGGTCAATCTCAACTATGCACTGCCCTATTACCAACCCTGGGGCGCCCCGCCCACATAGACCACCCAAAATTTTGTCTTAACATAACTTCTGCATTTATTCACCAATCGACTTCAAATTAATACTGGACATCTCTTATGACACTCGTTAATTCCCCGTACCTCCAAATGTTTTGTCGTACCCAAAATATTTCATACCCAATTTTTATTCGTACCCTATTTTTTTCGTACCCAATTTTTTTTGGCCCAAAATTGTTCGTACCCAATTTTTTTCGTACCCAATTTTTTTTTCGTACCAAATTTTTGTTCGTACCCAATTTTTTTTCGTACCCAAATTTTTGTTCGTACCCAAATTTGTTTCATACCCAAATTTTGTTTCGTACCCAATTTTTTTTTTCGTACCCAAATTTTTTTTCGTACCCAATTTGTTTTTCGTACCCAAATTTTTTTAGGGTATAATTTGTTTGCACCCGAGGTCTATCTCGACCATCCATGTCCACATTACCCACCACAGGGCCCCGCTCACATAGGCCACACCCACCCAAAATTGTCTTTTACGATAACTTCTTCATTTCTACACCGATTTACTTCTAATTGATAGTGAACTTCTCTGATGGCTATACGGTCAATCTCAACTATGCATGGCCCCATTACAAACCCTGGGGCGCTCCGCCCACATAGACCACGCCCACCCAAAATTTTGTTATGCGACGTGGGGCTAAGCATCATGTACATATAGGATCTGCAAAGTTATGTTGGTATCTTTTAAATAGACTTAAAAATGCCCTGAGGATAAACTACTGGTAGGCTGTATTTCTACTATTTTAAAAACCTTGAACACGCAAAGTATAGCGATGTGTTTTGGATTGTGTTCTTTTAATTATTATCCCCACGCTTTTTAAAGCGTGGGGATATTGTGATTATCTCCGCCGTCTGTCCGTCCGTCCGTCCGTCTTGGCCACTATCTCCTCCTTCACTATTAGCACTAGAACCTTGAAACTTACACATCTGGTAGCTATGAGCATATGTGCGACGGTACACTATTTGGAATTTGGATCTGACCCCTGGGTCAAAAGTTATAAGGGGTTAGGGTGGGGCCGGTCAGACATTTTCACTCATTTTACTAACAACATGCGGCGTAACTTTGAGTATATATATTTACTAATACATAGTGCCAGTTACGCGGCCTTGGTAGTTTTCAGACTATACATACGGGGTCAATTTAAAAAACGGGGTCTGTATACAACCCCGCATTCTAGGCACCTTAAATTACTATGTGGGGATGTAGGGGAGGTTATGCAATCAAATTGAGCAATAAGGTCCTTAATTCGTGCTTATATCGGATACAGAAGGGTATGGAGATATATGTATTTGAAGTGGGAACCCCATATCTTATTTCTAAATCAGAGACCCCGTAACTGGCCATATGTGTGAATATATATATATATATAACAACATGCGGCGAAAGGATACGCGTCGGCAGGTGCCGGGCCATTTCTAGTGTCATTTTATCTTCTTCGTGTTCTTGTTGTCCATTCTTATGAGTGTTATCGTTTTTTTTTTCAAAATAAAGACACTCCGTTTAAAAATGTTGATAAATACCAGATAAGTGTTGCACACAAATAAGTTTATTTTCGCAGCGCAAAAATCTAAACAGCTAATATTCGCTTTATAAACGTGCCTGTATTCAAAACTAACCATGTGTTTGCAATTATTATGCTTACGTTTGAATAACGTGTTGACGAGTATAATATTATTATTCAATTGAATTGTTGAACACATATCTGATTTGTTTTTTTTTAAGCCACACGATCCTCAAATAACCCAACTCTATTTAAAGCAACTTCAAACTAATGACACATTCTTCTTGAGAGCCTAGCAATTAGAACTGTGATTGCAAAAATAGGATGGTACTACATTTCTCCTTCCATGAAACCTCCTCTCATCAGCAAACAGGATTTTCTTAGGTTAGTGAAGATACGGTAAATGTCTTGGCGAATTCATTGTACGTTTATATAAGTAAATTAGCGAAACAATTAGTGTGTGAATTCCAACTATTAATTGAGTGAAAAAAGTGAAAGTTCGATATCTCAACTGTTTGACCGTCGTGAACCGAGTGTAAAAAGAGAATTGAGACTAATTAAGAATCGAATCCCTCGAAATAAACATTTAGCAAACGAAATTTCCAAGTAACAATTCAAATAAGTTTCCACTGAACTCTCTGTAGTCAGATCAATAACCTTGATAAACAATCATTAGCATATCTAGCAATACTTTAAGTTTGTGTGTTGTACCCCATGAGAAGAATATACGCTGCTTCCTCTCGGTTATAAGAAAGACATATTTGCGAACGGATTTGATAATGGTTTGCATTGAATAATTTACCATTAAATACAGTCATTTCTTCGCGTCCGTCATCAATATATACAGTTTTGTCGTAAGATAAAATTCCGCAGATATTTATTTTTAATTATGTTTTTGCTATAGTGATTTAAATACAGTTAGTGTGGACTTATGAATGCCGAATATCCTTTCTAAAAATGTATTAATGCAGCGCCCTTGGTAGGAGGGCCATCGGCACCCATCGTTAACAAATGCTGCGTAGCAACCCCAATCTCAACAAGCCCTGTTCAAGAATTGAACAATTGACTGCCATACCCGCCTGATACAATTGAATCAAAATCGGCCCATAATTTTTAATCGTTAATTTGATAACTATTGTGTATATAATTTAACCTCACTATTTCATATTTTAACCCAAATAAAAAATGAATTTAACTTTTTTCAAAGACCATAATTATGCTTGTGCTCAAAATGATTACGTAAACGCCGGTCAGTCATAATTTTACTGAAACCAATAATAATTTGATGTGATTAAATTTGTCATGGCATGCATCAATCCTGTTCAATGCAAACTTAATTGATCAATATTGCCCAAATATATTAAATTGAGTGTACCATAGACAACACAATTACTGATAATCATAATCAGAAATCTTTCCAATTTTGTTTATCAAATCAAATAAATTACGTTTAGTCCCAGTTGGCTGAGTTTCTGGAAACAATTTTACATTTTATTTAGTTTTTATTTGCGCTATGAGTCAGAATAAAAGGTATATAAAACGAATACATAATTCTTAGTCCTTTAATAAACGGTAACCGTTTGACATCTTCAGATTGCAACTTGGATATATACGTGAATATCGATTATATCCGCTATTATAAATTATAGGCAGGAAATACTGTTCCGATAGATAATACTAAGTTCAGTTCACATCTCTTTCTGAATTGCTGACATGCAATTTATGAGGTGAATATTGTCCTCGACATCATCTGCATACACCGAAGTGATTTATTTCACAAATGTAAACAGGAACACATTGAATAAACCCGTGATTTGCATGTTGTTGCTAACTAAATCTAATTCGGTTTGCCTACGTTAATTTGGTTGAATCTAATACCGGATAACTCATTTGTATTCGCAAGCAATATAAGTTAATCAGATATGTTTTTTCTCATTAATTTGAAACGACTTTTTTAGTCGGCGTTATTAACATGTCTACGACAATGCAATACCATTATCAAACAACTCGATATATATGTGATACATTAATATATATGTTTTACGTTCATTTATAATGTGCTATCGATTTAAACCGATTTTTTGTTTTCTGGTATATTTTAACGATATGGTTCACTTTATAAATATTTTTAAAACATTATCAAAACAGCAATAACATTGGTTGATTTTTGTCAATTAAAAAATATAATAAAGAGAAATGAACTGTAATTACACATGTAGCACACTATTGTTATGCATTAAGTATGCTAAACATGTTGCACACGTTTGGAACAGAAAATGCACATGTAAATTACGTAATCGTTTTGTGACAGTCTGTCAGCTAATAAGACCACGAGACCTTGCGTTACTTTATAGCGGAAAGGTTAGCACATATACTGCGGGACTTTGGAGGCTGATCTGGAGCTACATGACACAGGTTTGGATGACGAGACTTGTTGTCATTAATTTATGTAACATAATATCATGTGAATTAGATTATTCATTGATTTGTTTCCAAATACTACTGACCTTGGCAAAACCGTGTCGACGATGAAATTTAACTTGTGTTGTGTTAGTGCTTAAGAACACAAAGTTCACACGCCTTCGATTATCGTTTACAGTAGACGCAATTTTGGTTAACTCCCACAATTGTAAAATGATCAACACGTCTAAAACATACACGTCCAATGCAACACATGTAAAACAATAAAGTCAAATTGTTAAACGACCCAATTGATTAAGTAATTATAATTTAGAAAGAATTTTCAATTCCGATTCGGAGTTATTAGCGATAAGAACCCAGAAGTTGGTTCAATAGTAGTACAATATGAAGACTTGATTTTTTGCAGATTTTTTTCCACAAAGCGAATATCTTTTCAGTTCTAACACGATTTGTCGAATATTATTTGCAACAGTCACGAGAGCTGAAATGTTATGTTTTTTTCATAAGGGTATGCTTTGGTATTTAAACCAAATTGCATAATCTGTGTATAACAACCGATATTGTTTGAACTTATACGCGAATAATAAAATTTGATTGAAATAATCTATACCGAATTGAAAAATCCTTAATCGTATACATACTTGTTATCTTTAAAAAGTTATTGATATGTTTTTTTAATCTCGGAAGTATCGAACAAATTTCTTTCAAATCTCTCATGCTATGCATCCGTTGGTTATCATATTGAATTTCTGTTATACGGGCAAAAGCCCGCGTAGCGGGCGTTGACCGTTCATACATATGGAAATTTAGACAAAACAATAAAAAAAAAATAAAAAAAAACACATATGATGCGACTGGATTTTTTTTGCCACGCGTGATTTATCTCCCCCTGAATACTTATCATAAAAGATACACTTATCTTGCCTCCTTTGTTAAACTGGTTTACTACCAGTTGTGACATTATTTTTTACACACAATCAAAAGAAAGATAACCCGTCTAAATTGTATTGCGTACATCCGGTTTCGACAAATCGAATTAATTAATAAGTCTCGCATTTATTAGCTTCAATCAATATCACTGTCGCATTGTTTTCTTTAACCCTTCAAATGAATTTACAATTGTTTAAAAAGATGTATTTGTTCAAAACATGAACGACCGCGTTTCTTTCGTCTTCTAATACACATGACTCAGTGACGTCATAGCTTTTGTCAAACAATGACGTATCAGTTCGATATCTCAAAATGGAGTGAAACGTGGCTTTCTGTTCTTTGTAAACATTTTAAATGAAAAACAGATATGGAATAAAAATCGATTGGTAAGTAAATACATAACTGATTTATTGCATTTGGTTATAAATATATCAAGCTAGATCTATATTGCGAAAGAATGCCTTTTATATAACAGAAACCGTTTTCGTCACAAAGCAATTTTTGCCAATTTTAAGTTTTGTGTTATTCATTCAATCTAAATAAACAAAAAGTTTATCCTTTTATGAACAGTGTTGGTGTTTTTCAAGTTTATTCTACATGATTATTCCAAGATCCTCTCTTGTTGGTATGTTAAGAACTTCTTAAGATAAGGTTATGATTGAAAACAATAGTTCAACTCGTTCTCGATCATTTTCGTACCAAACTGTTCAAAACTGCTAACAATAAAACTGTGCTGACATAAACATCGGATATTGGCTTATTATGTATTTTTCTTTTGTTTAATATTTTAGAAGCTGTTCTGTCAAGCGCTGGGCTGCACGCATTTCATGAAATATTCTGACTGGATGCTAAATACTCAACGCCTCGATTCTGGATCTTTCNTTATTTATTCATTTCTGATTGGTTAGCGGATAGCACTGACATGAACTCAACTTACGAAAATTCTTCGCTACTTTCCGAAAATCTTGCAATTGTCCGCAATTTTTAAATATATCCAGTGATCTATTTAGCAAAGTAAAGCAGTGCAAAAGCATAAAGTAAAGCAATATGTTAACCAAATTATATATTGATTACGTATTTTGTTGGTAACTGGTTTTCATTTTCTGCAGTCAAACGATATGCACATTTTATTTCATGTGCAAAACACGTACATGTTTTCGGACTGTCGTTTTCGGACTGTCGTTTTCAGATAAAGTATTTGTCGTCGCTTATAATTTCTTTTTGACGTTCTGTTTAAAAAAAAATAGAATGACGAACATGCATGCGGTTTCGCATTGTGTTCATCAGAAATAGAAACTTGGAAGACTATTGAAAAGTTTAATTAGTTAGGAGGGAGCTCTGCCCTTTACCCCTGTTGGGGACCTGCGGTCTCAGACCCCCGACAAAATTTTCCGGATTTCAAATAAAGGACCTGATTGACACCCCTGTCAAACCTCAAACGGCTTTTATGTTCCCTGGTAAAAGGCTATGCCAAAATCAACATGTGCATCTGTGTTGGCAAAACGCAGGAAACATGAACAGTAAGTATGTTGCATTTAGTCCAATTAAGGGTAAACAAAGTTTTGAGCTTGTATTTTCTAATATTCTGGAATTGTTTTAAAATGACTGACAATTTGTATCGTTTATGCATATATCTCGATAATCAAAATATTTGAAAAGGCAGTTGATGTGACAATGGATATGGCCGTGGATCATGATGCTGACAACTATTATGCTGACTCAGATAAAAACTTTGAAAACAATAAAAGTACCATACCTTAACACTACTGATTTGTTTACAACTCAAACCCTTAATTGCAATACATGTATACAGACTCTTGACGTCCTTTCATAATAATATCAGTGGAAAACAAATGGCTATGAAAAATTGCCTCTGGCTATGAAATGTTGAAAGTTTCATAGCCACATTGGCTACGAAGACGAAAATGTTAGTTTTGCAGACTGCCCAATTGATTAAGTAATTATAATTTAGAAAGAATTTTCAATTCCGATTCGGAGTTATTAGCGATAAGAACCCGGAAGTTGGTTCAATAGTAGTACAATATGAAGACTTGATTTTTTGTAGATTGTTTTCCACAAAGCGAATATCGTTTCAGTTCTAACACGATTTGTCGAATATTATTTGCAACAGCCACGAGAGCTGAAATGTTATGTTTTTTTCATAAGAGTATGCTTTGGTATATAAACCAAATTGCATAATCTGTGTATAACAATCGATATTGTTTGAACTTATACGAGAATAATAAAATTTGATTGAAATAATCTATACCGAATTGAAAAATCCTTAATCGTATAAATACTTGTTATCTTTAATAAGTTATTGATATGTTTTTTCAATCTCGGAAGTATCGAACAAATTTCTTTCAAATCTCTCATGCTATGCATCCGTTGGTTATCATATTGAATTTCTGTAATAATGTGTTACATAGTGAAAATTGTATTATATACCGAATATCAAATCGCGTTATTGCCATTGGTCACCTTACGGAAATAATAACAAACGACTTGAAAAGAGCTTTAATTTAACGGAGAAGCATTACCAGCTGAACATATTGACGTTTATTTAAAATCTGTTTTTGTCAAGTACTCGAGAAAGTATGGGATTTGCAAAGCGTTTAGATATTTAAAATATCAACTTCATTGTTTGACGGAGTGTCTTTTTTTAATATGTGTTCTAAACACGATAAATGGATTTAATTATATGTTTCTTAAGTATTCGGTTTCAATTCTGAATTGTTATATATCGATTTCTCTCTCGTGCCTTGCTTGAACAACACATATTCATTGTCCTTACTTGTTTCTGAAAGGCTATTTGCAACACCATTTAACATTCCGTTACATACGTAACATTAAATAAAACAAATTGATCAGAGGCTCGTCAAATTAACCGCATATAATATTCTTTAAATGAAAAAAACAGTATTTTGTTTTATTGTGCCCGCATGGTCCATTTTGCCCCAACCCGATATTTAAAGCAGAGTTGTTTTTCTTTCTATTCATTTTGGTTAAGTCTACATATGTAATGATATAGGCTGTATAATTTTCGTTAAATTGTTAAAAGATCAAACTTTAAGCATTTAAATTAGTTGATTTGGCAGATTTTTTCTGTACGCTATCCTCTGATTATATCGAACTTTCATTTGTATCTTTATTGCGATCGCTGGCTCCAATGTTTTAGGCCTAACTTCCGTAAAACAATTCATCAATTTGTTGTGGTCTCATCTCCTTTGAATTTGTTATCAATTGCACTCTTTGTATGTTCCCATTATGTATAATATATGTTGTCTTATCTGAAACGCAGACTGTAGCAGTACATTTCAAACGGCGAAATCATATTATTCCAAATAAATGCTAGATTTGTAAAGACATAAGCCATACGTTTTTGAAAGTATATTTAAATATTATTATTCAAATGATCCAAAAAGATAAACAAATATAAATACGTCTAGACAATTGTATAAATCATAGTTTCACATTTGCTTGTGGATTTGTTTTTAAAGAAACGCGTTTGTTCATCAAGTATAGATTGTTGTCATTCATGTTCATCATGTCATACATATTTATTTTCTAATTGGCTGTTAAAATTAAATTATTTGAAACAATTTAACCTGTACTACTCTATGTGACTGTTGGTGGACTTACACAACCAAGCTTTGTATTTTGACTTCATTGGAGCTTTTTTAGAAAAGAAGTGTTATTTAATTGGTTATTAGTTTGCTTATCAATAATTTAAAACGAATTTCGCAAGCCAGTTCTCCCGCGGTATATAATGTAGTCACAACGTTATATATACATTGGGTTCCGCCAATATACACAGGGAATAAATGGCATTACTTGTGGGTTGAATAGATCAATGACTGCAAACACGAAATAAGTTTGATCTACAAACTGATCAAATGTGGTATTTTAAAAGTTCGAATAATTTTATTTGGTATGTTTTCGTGTCTCAAAAATATAGCACTGAAACTATTTTATATAATCAGGTATGATTGACATGTTTTTATTCACGCGAACACTGTTCCGTTTCATATCATGCAAATATAACATCGGCGCTTCATAAATATACACCGCAATTGTGTTCTAGTTACTACATAATTAAACAAAAAGAGGACAATACGTAAATTATCAATTCCAGGATAATGTTCTGTAAAATTCATTCTATAAAACCGAAGTTAAATGTATATATGGCCTTGTCTGGCGTGTTACTATATAGAGTTTTATTAGAGTTTCATAAGCATCAATCACGACAAAATACGAATATTAGTCTACGTTTGTTGGATTATGTTAATGCCATTTTTGCTTAATAATTATGATTCGGGAGTGAACTTTGTCATGTTACCGAATAATAGCAAATATGTTTTATAATAGTAACTAGATTTCAACATACGAATGAAAACTGGTGCTCGTTATCATGTTTTACAATTCTTGTCGACATAACATGTTGGTATGTTGTAGAACTCAAGTCGCTCTCTAAATAGAAGCATACTAGATTGATGCCGCTTTCAAAAGGAGGCGGCGGTGGAACACTGCATTATAGTGTTTCACCACTATTCTCGGACTGCGCTTATACGTCTTCTTTACTTTGGAAAAAGAACAGAAACGTGCACTTCGGTCCATTTTACCACATCGACTCGATACTTAAGTTCAATATATGACTTCAGTGTGGTAAATGATAGTTCGTGGTCCAGATTCGGTAAAAAGGGATATAATTTTCGAAAGCCTTAAAGCCAGCCGAGTTGATGTTGGTATATTTTCCCATTTTTGTTATCTGTCGCAAAAAAGTGATTATGAGTCAAAATGTGATGGTATTTATGTCAGATGTGCAAAATATTTGGTCAAAATCGGTCAAGAAATGCCCAAATATAGGGCTTTTCAATTTCTGTCCATGGACAGAACTGATCTAAATTTAAACATGCGCGGGTCACATGTAAAACCATGTGACCATTGCATCATTGTTTACAACGCTATTTGCCATGGAGAAACCGTAATATTTAGTAGTTCGTCTTTGTTTTGAAAAGCGCGGAAGTGGAAATCGAGTGAAATTGGCGCCCATGTGACCCAAAGAGTTAAGCTTTAGAATGTATATGACGAATACTGATCAATTCTGGTAAGTTTAGAAAACCAAATTGTTGTGAGAAATATCAACTCGGCCGGCTTTAACTGGTTTCTTGAAACATGACCATCAAGCCGTTTGTCCCGTATTTTTTTCCCGTTATCATTTAGTTTGATGGATATTTCTAAAGGGTGTACGTGCTTTTGAATGTACAGGCCTACTATGACACAATATTGATTTCTTATTGTGGAAAGTATGATGATGCTGAAAGTAGTTTAGTTGTCATTACATGCCGCAACTTGTGTCAACTGAAGTCTAAAGATAACATATGCGAGTCTATTTATTCACGCTTAAACAGTTAAACCTTTTTAAGTATTGCCCTGGCTTGGGACGAATTAGAAAAACATTAGTAAGTTATTTTGCATTTAGATCTGCTTATTTCCACTATGGTAAATATCACAACAGCAGTGGTATATTGAAATTAAATCAGAAATCGTCGTGTTTGCGTGACGTTACATAATTAATTCGTTATTTATATTGAAACAAATAACTATTACTACAGGAAACACATTTTGCACATTAAGTAGTAACAAAGCATACATAATCGTTGTAGATCGAGCATACGCAGTATACTTTGCTTGTATGAATTATACAATGTATATATTCCAGATTTCGAGTTTAGTTAGTTTAAACATATTTTTTCAAGAAGAAACACGGTATGCATTTGCATAGCATAAACAGTTACAATTGAGTCACGTTGTTCTAAAAATGATTAGAACGAAAGATCAGGATGTAATTAGGCTCTTTTCCATGGGCAGTAATTGCAATCAAGTGTGGAACATTTATTTAGGTAGCAGGCATGTTTTTTTACAGTACACTATATCAAAAATAGTTTAACAATTTAACGTAAATGTAGATAGAAAGAAATCGTATGTTCATCAAGGTTGATGCAATAGATGTGAAGACACATCAGACAGAAGAAAAGAAGGTCCAAATTGTTGAAAGAAAACTTAAAACAAGAAAATTGTTTGTCTTAACAGACAGCTAGGTATCAAAACGTTAACTACATTTAATATACAAATAAACTGCATCGAAGATATACACGTGTTTTTCTCCAGGTCAATACTTTCATCACCAAATAATACAGTTTGTATGGTTGGAGAGATATAAGGAGCAATTGTGCTGAAAAAGCTTCTATTTGTTGTGTCAATCGTTAAATTTTCTAAAACATAATGAGATACTGTTTCGATTACACCACAAGTGCACAAGGGCGAATTTACAATTGTGCTCGTAAATAGCCGTTGATTAAGTCAACTACACATAGTTTTGGGTCTTGATTGAAGCAATTGTCGGCGCCTTTCACCATAATAATATAATACATTCGGTTTCGTAACATTTTTATTTAGAAGATGCTTAAAAGACGTTAGAGAATCAGCATTTTTAGTATTTAGAGTAAGTTTGTTGCATTCCGTAATGGTTGATAGGACAAATGAATAAGCCTATGTTGTTGTGCGGATCGTCACATTTCTAAAGATGTCTATATTTCGTAATGGGAAGGGGTCATTCGCTCCGACTTTGTCCGGTACACTAGATGTTAGGTAAAACTGCGTAAGATTTGTTGTGATTCTATACATGAAAACAAGTTTATGTTTTCGGCAAGTTTAATTGACATTTAAAGACACTCAAAACTATCCATGTGTTTGCAATTATTATGTTCAAGTTTGAATAACTTGTTGACGATTATAATATTATTATTTAAATGAATTGTTGTACACATATCTGATTGGTTTTTTAGCCACAAGATCCTCAAATAACCCAACTCTATATAAAGTAACTTCAAACTAATGGCAAATTCTTCTTGATTGCCTAGCTACTAGAACTGTGATTGCGAATAAAGGATGGTACTATATGCCTCCTTCCTCAAAACCGCATCACAGCTGCCAACTGTTTTTGTTAGGATAGTGAAGACATGGTAAATGTGTTGGCGAATTTATTATACGTGTATAGGATTAAATTTGCGAATCAATCAGTATAAGGTGATTTCCAATTATCAATTGAGTTCGTTTACTCTACTGTTTGAACGTCGTGAACCGGATGGAGGTTTATGTTGAGAATCGATACTAATTAAGACTCTAATCCCTTTATGTGAACATTTAGCATACGATATGTGCAAATAAGAATTCAAACTGGTTTCAACTGAACTCTCTGTAGTCAGATAAATAGCCTTGATAAACAATGATTCGCATACCTAGAAATACTTAATCTCTCTGCGTTGTACCTAATTAGAAGAATAAACGCTGCGTTATCTCGGTAATTAGAAAGAACTATTTGATAAAACGGTTTTGATATTGGTTTGCTTTGGATAATGGCCCGTTAAAAACAGTCATTTCTGTGCGTCCGTGGGTCAAAAATATATAACGTTTAGCAGAGATTGTATTTTTAATGAAGCTGTTGCTATCGTGATTAAAAGACAGTGAGTTTGGACTTATTCGTGCCGATTGCCAAATATCCTTTCTTAAAATATATTTATCCCCCCCCCCTCTTTGTAGGAGGGAAATTGTTATTCTTCATTAACAAACTTCTGCGTAGCAACCCCAATCTCAACAGGCCCTTTAATAGACTTGAACAGTTGACTTCCGAATCCGAAGGCTAAAATTAATACCCCTCATCCAAGAATGTTTAATCGTTAATTATTAATTAGATAATTATCGTTTATATGATTTTACCTCACTCTTTCATATGTTTATAAAATAACAAACGAAATGAACTTTTGTCAAATGCCACATGCTTGTGGTCAGAATGTTTACGTAAACGCCGGGTCAGTCATAATTTTATTCAAACCAATAATAATCTGATGTGAATAAATTTCCATTGCATGCATCAGTATTGTTTAATGAAAACTGTATTGTTTAATATAGCACCAACTAATGTGTATTAAATTGAGTAAACCAGAGACAACAGAACTACTGCCTATCATAATCATAAATCTATCCAATGTTGTTTATCAAAGCAAATGAATCGCGAGCTTTAGTCCCAGTTGGCTGGGTTTTTGGAAACAATTTTACATTTTAGCTATTATTTATTTTCCCTTGGAGTCAGAAATAAAACGGAATAGAAAACGAAAGCAAAATTCGTATTCATTCAATCCGGACAACCGTTTGACATGTACAGATTGCGACTTGGACATATAAGTAAGTATCGATTATATCGGCTGTTATAAATTAAAAGACAGGATTTACTGTTCCAACATAGTATACTATGCGATATGCCCCGTAATGATTTCCCGTTGACATTTCGTTCAATGGACGTTTAAAAAGGGTTTAAGTGCAGGTGAATGTATAGTACTTCTAAGACTAAATATTGATTTCTAATTGTGGGCACGCAGAATGATGACGCTGAAACGTTTTTCATTTGTTATACCGTTCGTAATGCATGCAATGTTAAATACGCATCGAATGAAGTCTACAAAAAAAAAGTTTAGTGTTTTTTAATGCACGAGGATAATCACATTCTAAAGCCACAGGTTTTTATTAAGTATTGGATTCAGAAGAATGTGCAAACCGGTAAGTGATTGTGGAATGTATACCTGCGTGTTAAATTTATGACCAGGTAAAACCACAACAGCAGTGATGAATCGAACAATAATTCAGAAGGCATTATAAGTTAATAACTCAGCCCCATTAACACTCAAAATCAACGAATATGTCGTAAAATAAAGTTAGTCCATAAAAAAATCAGTGTTTCTTATAGCAATAGCCAAAATGTTAACATTAAATGTATTGTGTGTGTGTGTGAAAATTGTTGTTGTTGCGGTAGAGAAAACTAAAGTATACATGCCTTTCTCAATGAACTTCCATCGTTTGACATTTACAGATTGTGAATCGGACACGCATACCATAATTCACAGCTGTCAAACCATAGCAGTAGTTCATGCAGCATTGACACATATGTATTTAGATACATATACAATTTACAACGGTCGACGCTTGCAAGTTCATGATTGTGCCTGATAAAAATAGGCTTGAAGACATGAGTTTATAGTAGGCTTACTCCGGAATTTGCTATAATTCGATTTAAATAAAACATCAACTTATATGTTGGTTAATACTAAACTTATCCGTTAAAATCATTCAAAATCACAAACCATATAAACTTTAATTATGTGCATAACATAGTTCAGTATTGTTTGCAAAAACGGATTACATAGGGGGAGTCCAAACAGATTGACTTCATGCACTTGTATGCGATACACTAAACAAACTAGTTTTTAAGAAAGTCGTCGTTTTCATCGACCACTGTAAGTTACCAAGTAAGTGTTATTAAAAGTTCAAGTTCATCACCACCCGGTAAACATTTTCTGGAAACAGTCACATGTATGAAGATAAAATCAAGTAAGTGATGTTCATCAATCTAAACTATAAAAGCCATGTCATTCGAATATGGGTCTTATGGCATATGCGGCCAGCATAACGTCAGACCAGCAAGCACTTCCGTACAGTCTGGTCAGTAGCTACCCTGTTCGGTATAAACTCAATCTAGGTTTCGTGGTCTCATTAGCTGAAAGTGTAGCTCCTGACAAGAGCGGATGAGCAGGCTGGTCTTGAGTTAGGCTTGCCGCAAATGGCATCAGACCCACTTTCGCATTACGCAGGTCAACATGTAACATTCGAAGTAAAGTTGTAGGATCAAATAATATTATTTGTGTGTGTGTGTGTGTGTGTGTGCTTNCGATCGTGTATGCATTTGTGCGCGCGTGAGTGCGTGCGTGAGTGAGTGTGTGCGTGTGAAATGTGTTGTTGTTGTTAAGAAAGATGATATTTATTTTGATTATATCCACTTAAATAAAGTTGGGATAAATGTTCCAACATAGTATACTTAGTACAGTTTACATCTTTCTCTGAATTGCTAATATACACGTTTTTAGTTTAATATTGTCCTCGACATAAACCAGAGTATTTTATTTTACAAATGTAAACTGTAACAAATTGAATAAACACGTGATTAGCATGTTTGTTGCTTCAAGAAATAAGTATAATTCATTTTTTCTACGTTGATTTGGTAAAATATTATACCGGATAACTCATCTGTATTCGCAGACAATAAAAGCTAATCTAATTTTTTTCTCATTAATTTGAAAAGTCCAAACTCCCTAGATATGTGATTAATTGGCTAATATGTCTTCCGTTTCGTTTACAATGTTCTATTGATGAAACTAATTGCATTTTCTCTTTAATATACAAACACTTATTACTGTCTACAAGACAGGATGTTTCTCTTAAACCTCTGCGGCAAAGTAGATGATTAGTCGATTCATTCATTAAACATTGATTAACAGTGTGTAGAGTCAGAGTTTAGTAATGTTTACTTGACGGACCTGTCTTTTGAAGCACCAACTGTATCATCAATTGCCTGATTGAGACTACGTTGGATCGGCGAAGTGTTTAGTTATTAAACATATTGACGTCGTTTGGTTGATGGTGTAAACATATATCAACTAAAATTGTAAAGACGATTGTATAGAATGTTTCTAGGTATGCGATTTCAAATTCCGAATAAGTATACATCGATCGCTCGCGCTCTCTATTGTGACTTGCTTGAACAACAGATATGTATTGTCCTCACTGATTGCTTAATGGTTATTTGCAGCAATAGGCTGGTTTGTTAATATCCAACAAATCGTAACATACGTTAGATTTAGGCAACAACAAATTTCTATTTGATCGTCGGATTTACCGCACATAAAATTCTTAAAATAAAAAAAGTATTGTTTTATTGCTTCCGTAGTTCATTTTGCCCCATCCGATTTTCTAAAGCAGTGTTGTTGTTTTTTTTCTAGTTATTTTGGTTAAGGCTACATATTTCACGATATAAAATGTTTGAGTTTTCGTTTAAGAGATTGAAGTGCAAACTGGCAGTATTTGATTTGCTTAATTTGGTAGATTTTTTTTAATAAATATGTACATCATGTTTTTTTACTGTGCACTTCAAGCCCGCCTCTGGTTATATCGAAAACGGAACCAGATATTCTTACTTTTAGTTTTATTGCGATCGCTTTAGTGATTGGGTCAAAATTACGTCGAACAATTCGTCAATTTGTTGTGGCCCTTTATGCTTTACAATACAATAAAGCAAAAGTATTTTCCCTGGTTGTCCTATCTGGCACCGCAGTCATTTGCAGTACATTTCAAACGGCGAACTCATATTACTCTGAATACAAGCTATTTTTGAAACGACAAAAACAATACATTTTTTAAAGTATATGTCGATGTTATCATTCAAATGACGATACAAGATAAACACATAATGATACGTCTAGACAATAGTATGAATCATTTTGTCACACTTGCCTGTTGCTTTGTTTTTGTTATTAAAAGCGTTAGTTCATCAAGTACATAATGGTTGTATGGTCATTCCAGTTCATCATGTAATACATCCTTATATTCTAATTTTAACTTGCTGTAATTTGTTTTAGTTATTTGAAACAATTTAACAATTTGTACTATTTTATGTGACTTATGATTGCCATACACAACAAGGCTTTGTTATTTTGCATTTTGCAGCCTTTTTGCGGTTTCATCCTAAATCGAAATACGATGATCAAAATGGGTAACTTTGTACGATGCTACGTTTCTTAAGCTTTTTAGTAAAGAGGAGATTATGTTGATAAGCGTTTTGTTTACATGTTATCTTTCTTAAAAAAGTTACGGTTCATTTACTCTGGTTTTATATAAACATTTTGTACGTATATGTTATTAAATTGAAATGTTTTCTTTTGTATTGCTATTCATTTTGAGTTTTGATGCTACGAGATTACTTATGATTTATAACTAAATGTTTTATGAATAATTTAGGACCAAGTGTGCGGTTTGTGTGCTTGTGTGCTAGAAACCAATATTTACATGTGTACAGCCCTGTCTTTGAACCTTGCCCTCAGAATTAGTCATTTTCCTCTTTGACTGTTTTCCTTTTTCCCATGTGATCCGTGTTAACGTTTTGCCATTTTATAAGTAAAATGATCTACGCTAAGTGTCCGTTTTGGGGCTCCATAAAACCGGTTTAAAACCCCGGTGCTTTTGCATTGACCGTTGAAAGGCGGTGACCCTGGTTTTATTCGTGTTTGCGTTTCTTATGTAAGTGTGTGTCTTGTCTTATGCATTTGTTTTGTGTCTTACTATTTGGTTATTGTTTTTTTGCAATTAATACAGGGCGGCATTGTATAATAACAATAATTAAGTTGCAACCGAAACATACTTGCTTGCAATAAATGTTTATACAAATAAGTGCATGTATGTCAAGTATAATGGCTTGTCAATACGGAGCTGGCATCTGCTGTGTTGTTGAGTTTTAAATTCGCTAGCAATCGTACACACGACAGTAATTGTCGTTTGGCGAATGTATTCCTCGTTCCTTTTAACACCCGTCATCACTCCAGAACTTTATCAAAATTTTAAAAGTTTCACATATATAGTAAAACTACGTTTATAAGAAACTAATTGAATATAATTACAGATTATTTTACCATTCTGATTTTGTATCTAGAAGGAAATCGAAATGTGTATTACATTTCTATGGCGAAACATACATCGAGAATGGAAAATGACAGCATTGTCATTGACAAACAGAGATTAATTACTTTTCCCTAAAGCTTCCGTTGGCAGAATGTTTCATATGGGAATGGCTATTTTCACCAGTCGCAATTTCCTCTGAATGTCAAACTCTGATGAAACTGATTATTTCTGGATGCAAAACGGCAATCAAACATCAGAATAGAGCAAGAATTCCGGACTTGTCTTAACATGATCGAGTTGAAAAGGCTTTAAACAATCTTCAGACTGTTAAATAATTTGTTTGCTTTTCTACAAATATTTATACCAGTTTCGTACTGGCAACCCATTATACTTGACATACATGTACTGATTTGAGCTTTGTTTGCAAACAAGTATTGCAAACAAGTATGTTTTTTTTTTGCATTATAT
Source organism: Dreissena rostriformis (assembly GCA_007657795.1). Lineage (NCBI taxonomy): Eukaryota > Metazoa > Mollusca > Bivalvia > Myida > Dreissenidae > Dreissena > Dreissena rostriformis. Next base: position 57,316 of record VMBQ01004821.1, read on the forward strand.
GTCGTAGTTTTAATTGTATTCTCCTTGTTCAAGAATTGTATCCTTAAACCTTAAGTAGAAACATAGATGTGCCCGACTTGAATAGATAGGATCTGACACGAGTTACATACCTGTTCATTTATATTATACGACTTCAGGTATTTTTTGTATCAGGCGAGTCTTCGTGCTTTCTAACGAATATCTTGGACTTTGTTAACAACGCACTTTAAAAAGGAAGAATAGCGTATACGTTTAGGGAAACATGCTCATAAATCCTAATTGATCGTTTGTTTGACGTGACGTCATTTCATATTAAGTGGCCAAATTATTGCCATGATATCGATTAGTCATAGTCTAGATAGCAAATCAATTCTTTTTTTTTGCAAACATGAGTAAGATATGAACACTCGTATTACACAGTAAATAAGATGTATGGGATAAAACCAATGGTAATGAGTGACATTTCCAATATACTTAGCTTTTAAGTATAAAATAGGGTTTTATTCAGCTGTAAAGCTGTTCACCTTTCAAACATTGGTGCCATATTGTAAGACTATTATCATTATTTTTAGAAACACAACCAGACGCTACATTGTTACATCATGGAAAAGTGCCAATGAGACGCTATTGCTGATTGGACATCGCTGTTCACGAGGGACATATGAGACATTATGCTCAAACATTTGATTTTTGCTCCGTTCTGTTTGTAGACACAAAAACTGCATCATTTTTTCTGAAAATCGAGAACATTGAAACAAACGATCGATATGTCCCTTGTCAACATCAAAGGCATTGCTACAAACCTATAATCGACAAATTCTGTTACAGTAATTTGACAGCAACATACATGGCACATTACATCAATCCTTGAGAATAATTGATGACCGCAGGATTAATCATTCTGCTTCTTGAGGATGAAACGTCCAGATTTGTTTGTGTAAATAAGTGCTATATTACACGTATAAAACAGTAAGTAGAACCTGTTGATTTAAAACCTAATACAGCTTTAATTCCAATATTGTTGTTATTTAACACTATATTATTCGGTCAAATCATGTTGTCTAACAGCACAAACAGCACTCTTGGTCCTGACCTTTTGTCCGCTTCGATAACAGTTGTTTTCATCATACTTAACGTCGTTTTGTTTTTCATCGGCTTCAACGGTAACTCATTGGTTATTAAAGTTGTGATGCGGACCAAGGCCATGCAGTAAAGTAAGAATATATATGTATGACAAATCTAACTATTTAAAACATCATGATGTGTGTGCTTTCTGTCCCTTTCACACACCTCTTACAGTCCATGAACTTTTGGGTATTCGGCGAAGGCTTTTGCCACATGGTACAACATGTATATACATATGGGTGTATGTCTCGACCCTGTCTTCAACAGCCATTTCGTTGGACACATATCTTGTCATCTAGTACTTCTTCAAACCATTAATGAAATCTTATATACACTGATGACGCATCGTAATCCTCGTAATATCCATTTAATTTCCGTTATTTATGTATCAAGTTATTGACAACACAAATGGACCGAAGACTTACAAGGAGCATTGACCCATGAATCAAACCATGACAGTTCTTTCCGTCACGAGTTTGGTACTCCCGTGCATCGTCCCTTGTAGCATTATAACATACTGCTATTGAACAATATCCAGGGAACGCGATGAAATGCAGATACGCCGTAAGCGGAGAACATATAGAATGTTGATTGTCGTAGTGATATATTGTGTTTGCTGCTGGCTACCATCTTATATGTTTCTATAAGGCGACGAATATTATAACACATTTTATAACATACTATATTTTACGTCGATGTTTTTATCCCACGTTATTGCTATGAGCTATAGTGTTGCCATGTTTGTATCGACGGAATAAGGATCGAAATGCAAATGGGAACTTCAAGCAGTACAAGCTTGGTTAAATAATTGCGTGACTGTCATATAACCATCAGAGAACGTTTTTGTCATAAATGGGTATAGGTTTGAGAGTGCATAACAATGACAAAGGTGGAACAAGAAAACTTCTGGTTTTTGAGACGGAATGTTTTAAAAGGATGTTACAGACTAAGCTGTTACACATTGACAAAAGTATGTTTTGAAACAATCGATTGTATGCAAGAAAAAGGTTCTTTTACGAACAGTTGCGATTTAAATCAAAAGTGAAGTCAATAGGGGTTTATTTTCACCATTTGGGTCCAGTCTAGGCTACGACCGTTAAGACATTCATTCGATGAAATCTTCAAATATATCGCAATTCTTGTTGTACAATCCAGAGTATGTTTAATCAGATTCTGTACTTAGCATTCAAATCACCGCAATTGTGTTTTGAATACCACCTTGCCATTTGAATTACTTTGATATGTCAAAATAACAAGAGGGGCTTGTGCCCTTAGGCACTCACCTGAGACCAGACGGAACGATATCATTCTGACCAGCAGGAGTTCACAAAAGTTTAATATATACATAAGGGGAAACAGCCTCACCGCGTGGTAGTAATGTTTTTCAAAGTACCAAAATATTCTTAAAAACAACAGATATATCATGAGAAAACATTTTAAATGAGCAAGTTTAATGGTTATTGTGTCACAAATTAGACTTCTAGAGATTTACTAGATTGTCATTAATGGAAACCTACCCTGCCCCCTTGGATACGTTTTTCAACTGACGGGAAATAAAACTTAGTTACTTAGTGACTTTGACATCACTTAACATGCTGCTGTTTAAATTTGGGAATAACGAAACTCCAGAAACATTATAAGAAGATACAAAAGCTAGTCTTTTATTAAAGGCAAGTGACCAATTTCAAGTACAAGACAGGGACAATCAGGCAAAAGGCCATTCAACATAGAAACAGTTGAATATTCTGCATTGGAAAGTCCATTGCAATGAATGGGTGGGCGGTGGGGGTTAAAACTGCCTTGGTGGTGAATCATGTACGTAACTTAAATTATTTATATAATACATAAATATTTTTAAAAAATTTAGTGAACATTTTTAGGAAGATTCAAGACTCGGATCCCGTACATATATATCTATATATATATATATATATATATATATATAACACAGATAATCTACAGATAAACATTCAGACACTATTGAGTCATCAATGTCGCCTTTTATGAATCACACGATTTTTCAAAGATTTATTAATGGCATAGTTTTATGGCGCTCGCGACCGAGATTCAAACTCGGGCTAGATATTTTCAAGATAAACATTCTGACCAAGTTTCATTATCTTCGAGTAATACATGTTGCCTGTAGAGTGGCAATTAGGTTTTTTAAAATTGTGACTCGTTACCTATTTTTTGTCAACTGGTAAACCACATTTGAGCACGGCCCAGATATTATCAAGAAACATATTCTGGTCCAGTGTCATCAAGATTGAATAACAAAGTTGGACTCTAGAAAAGTAACGAGCGAAACGTAAACACCACAAAGAGCACACCGCGCGGCGCGAGACTCAACATGAAGGACGCCGATCATAGGAAGTTCACAACAGCTCACCTTAACCACTTTAAACTCATTTGAGCTCAAAGGAGAACAAAACACGTTTGATATATGAATTAAACATTTCAGATTACTTCTCCACCGTCCATCGTCGACGGTTTTGCATATCAGGGAGCATAAATACATTTGTTTACGACATCACATCAGCGTTTCTATAATTTGTGGCTATAAACGTGTTGTACCACACCGCTTACAGCAGGAGATAACATTCTCTGTTTGAGCTGACTGTAGCATTTTATATGGGTGGGTAAAGCTTAAATATAAATGTTTAAATATAAACTAAATTTTCATTGACATATATGGGGGAAACATACATGAAATATATAAATTCATTCAAATCCCAGTGTGTACGTTGTATAGATAAACTGTTATTAAGCTGTCTATTTATATTTTCATTGTGTTGTATTTGTGGTGTATTTACTGTTTAATACTATCATTGTTCTGGTGTATTCTGTTATAACATAACTTATTAAATGTGTTGTTATTAAATAAACTTGTCAAATGTGCTGTTATTAAATAAAGTTATTAAATGAGCTGTTATTAAGTCAATTTATAACATATTGATAATGCTAAGTTGTTGTATGTATTATTATAATATGATCCTCTTTTCACCAATGTGGCCCCAGTGTGGCGACAACTTTTTCAATTATGCAAAAATAAGTGGCGACAACTTTTTAAAGCACAGAGGGAACCTTGAATTTATACCAATTTTCAAGAAGAATCAAACAAAGATGATCTTAGTCGTTAACATTATTGGTAGGGTCAGTAGGAGCCCCATTAACTAACGTTTTCTTTAAATTCACGGCAAATTGATATCGACATTTTTTCGCAGATAGTGTTGAATTCTTAAACCAATTAATACATTTTACATTAATGGGAAGAAAAATACGAGCGTAAAACGTCTTCAAAGAATAATAACGAATATTAAATAAAAAGAAACCGCTCGTGAAAATAAATGTGTTCTCATTTAGCTGGGAAAATTATTTTACTATATTTCCCCGAAAGCAAACAAATACAATTTTTGTATTAAACATCAGTCGGTGTGAAGTAAACTAAAGCATGATAAAATTATATCTAACAGATCTTAGATCTGTACGCCCTTCCCAAATTACTCGTTGGACATACACGTATTCTCTTAATGTGGTAATATTTCACGTTTCCTCACACATAAATATGTATTCTTATTGACACGGATATACTCTCAGTGTGTGCTCTGGCTTTTTTCATCAATCATATTATGTATTGACACATTATTGCCAGTATAAATGAGATATATAATTGGTTCGCGTTTTATTCGGATGAAAACAAGTAAGCATTTATGGTAGAAACTATACACCGCATACTAATGTCAATTTAAGAGAACATAGAACTTGTATCATTTATCTTGAGCATCACTGAACACAATGTCTTACAGCAATATCCGAAATATCAAACAAAGCGGTAACGAGTATAGGATTGTTCTGTAACAAAGTCAACGCCTCTTAAGCTGATTAGAATAATGTATACGATATTATAAGAAAATCGCTATTTAAATATTTTAAATTTAAAATAAATGTTTAGTTTTCTTGGTTAAGAACTTTTATGTAATCGAATCAAGAATAATAACAAGTTTAACGAGTCATAGCAAACGATCGTGGAACACCGCATTATATAGAGAAAATATTAGCAATCGAATTTAATAAACTAAACTGTGAAATACAGCTAACTCTTTCTCTCGCAAATATGCATAGCTGTTGTTGTAGAGTGCAAAGTTGTACATTTTTGCGACAATTAAATGAACGCACTCGTATATTAAGCAATCTTCTGGAAAGCGAACATTTATCTAGCTTTCGTGGAGTCAAAGTCCGCATGTGAATTGATTTATTTGTATTCCGGTCGTTTATATGGAATTCAAGATGAATGCATTACCGCTTGTGGTGTTGATATTAGTCTGAATTATCCAAATTGATCGAGAACTTAATGCAAATTCACACAAGAGCATTGTATTCGGTCATTAAATTAATAGTTTAAGTTAATGACTTATTCTGATGACATTTTGTAAGATATTACCATTTCGCATAAATTGATTTACTCTGATGACTTTTTAAGATATAACCATTCCGCATAAATTGAACGGAAAGTATTTTGGATTGTTTTATGTACACGTGTTAAGTGAAAATACAATTGAACATTTAGTTCTGTCAAAAATCAACCTTTTAACAGCTCTAAGGGCATTTCGACTTTTTTTCCGTTAACTTAGATACGTATTGAAACTATCATGTTACATGTTTTGAGAACATTATTTTTTAGACAAATTACCATGCTGATGGAATACTTGATAAAAGGTGAAATATTGGCTTTTTCAATACACGAATAGAGTAGGATTGGAAATAATGTATACAATATCTTCAACTCAATGAATATTTGACATTATACAGTGCATCTTAAAATAAAATTTAACATGTTAAATTAACTTTAACATGTTTATAGTTCACATGCGGCAATATTTCGAGAAGGTATAACTTTCTAAAGCATGCCTTTTTCTTATGTATTTCAACGAGCATGTAAGTTTAATTGGTCTCAAAATTGCTAATGGTCATTGTGACAATTTGAAATTTTTTGTATTTGCTTTAATTGAAGGATGTTTTAAATTTTAACTTGCATTGAGTAAAGAGCACTTAGTTAAAGAAACGTTCAGCATATGGTGTTAGCTTATGAAACGTGAATTTGTTAATCATGTGTGTGTGTATTTATTTATCTTTAACGACATAATAGGACAATGGGTTTGCTTTCCTTGACAAACATGTTCATTCTGAATCAGATGGGGCAATTAGCATCATAGTGAATAGCATGCATATGTCAGATGATTTATTCAAATATAAGCCTTGGAAAGCATTTAATCTCAAAATCAATTACTATAGAAACAAGAAACAAGATGCTAACAAACGTGTTTCCCCGTAAGTATGCAATGTTTTTGACTAACTGAATAGCATATTCGAATAACAACATTGAAGCCGTCTTCTGCAATCCCATCGCGATGGTGAATAAAAAAAGTATAAACGTGTCTTTTCATTAACGTGAAAGACAGTATGCACATATTTTAAAGCGTAATTACAAGATCCATACCTCATCTTTGTTCTGGTTGGATTTTTAAAAAAAAAAATTGAGACATGATTATGTTACCTAAAATGTTAACAACAATCAACGTCTAAATAATTTATAAAACGACCCACCTTTTTAAAAATATTATTTCAATTGTGTTTCAACAAGGGTAAGTTCATTGATTGTACATACAATAACACCTATAACATTAAGTGCTTGTAATTAAAATATTCAACAACTATCATAAGCTTTCTTTGAGCATCATATGGCTATGGCATAACAGTTTTAATGAGAAGTCCACCAATTATATTATTTTTCTTTTTCAACAGTTTAAATTCATATGACGACCACGTGCGTTATAATTAATTTATAGTCTGCTACTTTATCCGTTTTAATTCAGTATATTCAACATTACACAAAAAAGAATGCAGAGATGCGCAACTCGGGCACATAATACATAACATTTACAACTGTCTCCATCTTAGAAATACCTCTTCGATATTCATATTCCTCAACAACAGTACAAAATAAACAATGTAAATCTTCTCGAAATATTTAATGTGTCAACACACAATCTGTAAAAAGATAGTAAGTGTGAATGAGCAACTCAAAATGATAAAACATGACTTTGCATCAACACCTACTAAACAAACTAGGGGAGTTCAATTTATCAGTAATTGTCACCTTTGGGATTTCGCGAGGTCTGAATAGCTGAATCAAAGAATCACCGGCTATTTTTACGAAGACATGATTGTAAGATTAACATCATTTTCTAACAATCTCTTACGTAGAGAAACTAACATAAATAATTATTATAAATGATACCTAAATATTGTAAGAAATTAACAATATCGAATTACTTCGTGTAAACTCAGGTTCTCTTATCATCGCCTTGTCGTTTAATCTGGATGATGGTATAAGTCTTCTCATATTGCATATAAAGATAGAAAATGCATACATAATTACATTTTCAAAAAATGATCATGAATTTCACTTTCATATGGCACGCTCTGTTTAATAAGAACTCAGACAGAAAGGTATTATTAAATTAGACCAGATTGAATTAGATACAATGTTTCCGAAAACGATTCACAATCAGTATGGCTGGCTATACTATAGACACAATCATTAACACTGAAAACATACATAAATCAACTGTATTCGCAAACAATTTCCAAATATCAACTTAGGTAATTTGCACGTCATTGACCGACCGATATATCAGAGTGATTGATATTTAGACGTAGCACAATCTAGCGGGAACACAATTGACCGTATTAACACATCGTATATCAATTTATAGGAAACACATTCAATTGAGCTTATCTCAGATGTGACCAATAGAAGATGCCAACCAAGGAGTCTTTCTGTCACAGTATCACAGTTGTTAAATGAAACCAGTATTGAAATGCCAGCCATATTGTTTTAAACAATTGTTTGCAACGCCGATTTCAAGCAATCATTAACCACGCACATGCATGTCCACAATTGTTCCAAAACCTTGTCCAAGTCTGCACCATTTTACTCTAGTCTCTGCCCATATACGTATGTTAACTATCGGTACCGCGTCAGGACTGGGAGTTTGTACACGAAGCGTACTCTAACATTATGGAAAAGGTATGCACTTTTTGATTAAGAATTTTTCTACTGTGCTGTAATAGTTTTGTGAGTGCACTTTACCTAGCCGATCCATCTTCATAGATATTATTTTATAATAAAAGTAATAGTTATTCATAAAGAATGCTTACACTGTTAATGATCTATAAATCATTGATACTAAAGCAGATTGATGAGACCTTACACATACAAAAAATCTGAATGTCCAGATGCATAACCAGGAATGTTGTCTGTTTCGTGGTAATCATCTCATATAGATCAGCTTAGACAAGATATTCCTCGACACTATGTAATTCGTTATTAGATATTGCATTTGTTCTGTGATATAACTTAAGGAAACTATTTCCAGAAATGTTATTATGGAATATGCTATTATATAAATTAAATAATGAGATTGGTTGGTATTCGCTAGAATATTGAGAGAGCAGCCCCCTACAGAATCTCCATGTGCAAGTTTTTTGGTGAATTGCCATTCTCACAATGGTACCTCTTGATTGTGCTTTTAAGTCTCGTAATATTTTGCATTAGTTGGTAAATTGTCGAATCTATTTATGTCATAGTAACTACACAATAGAACAGAATGCCTGTTATCATTGGAGTTCCCATATTCCTTGTCAGCAAATAGTTGGTTTTGTATTACCTGATAAACTAATACATATTGTGATGAGTCATTTCACGGCGGTAAGTTCTGTGTACAATGCTAATCATCGACGCAACTACTTTATTTATAAGTAAGATTCAAACTAACTTAACGTTGTAATGATATTTTAGTGATATAATGTATAACAAAGATTGATGGAGTGATTTCATGATTTATAAAATACACGGAGATCATGTTGCATATACATGTATGTGATACGTATATATCGAAGAAGATTTGTCTTCAAAAAGAAAAACGGCGTTGAAATAATAATTCAAATGAATAATTTGCCATAAAATAATGAATGATGACCAAATGAGCAGTACTCTGACTCTCGGACTGTTTGGTCTCCATTAACATCTCAGACAATAGAGAACCGGGAAAAAACAGCCTTTTAATACTTAATGATTTGATCATGAGAAACCTAAATATAAGTTATTAACTGATATCACGTGAACTAATACGTTAATGCATTTATCAGCCGAATAGAAACACGCGGATATTTTTGTTTTGAAATGTGTAATATATTTATGAGTAGTAAGGCACATAGGCTATTTTTGCTACACAGTTTAAACTGAAGCAATTTGGATAACATTTTATCGCATTAGCACACTTCTTTGTCAAATATATTTGATATTTTGATTTAATGGAAATATTTAAAATATGTTATATTGGACAACAATTACTGGAGAAGTTGATAAAAGACTCGCAACTCAAATATAAATAAAAACACACAGTAAGTATATATAATTCCACCATACAGCGCTTGTGAATAATAAATAAAATACTCTATATATTGGATCCCCATAGGGAGGAAATTATCAAGGGATAAATAAAATAGTTATTTCATGATATACAACAATACAACATTCTTTGCATGGACACACAATGACTTATAGTGTTAAAAATATGTGATGAATTATGTACATCTTAATCCCCATGTGTATGCATCAGTTGTTAGTAAACATTAAGCCATTTTGTACGTTTGAATTTCCTAAAATTAGAAAATTCGCGGAATTGTATTGGCCATTTAATTGTAACACTGCATAATTATCTCCATAAACCTAACTCAAACCCCATGTTTGACAGCTACCCCATAGAATGACGCGATATATGTGTGTTTTATTTTGAGAAAAAAAAATGATTAAAATGGAAAAATGATAGTTTCAAGTATCGGAAAAATGTATTGACCCTTTGAAATGATGGTGTATTTGAATAGTAAATATCGATTAAACAAGTATTGTTATAATTATATAACGAATTGATTGGCCCATTACTTCCTAAAATATATGTGTTTTACTTTAGTGTGGTACATGCTGATTAAATTCGAATTGAGACATATATCAAGATGTTGTCTTGCTTCTCTGCTTTTGCATTTAATTGCCAAGGAATATATCGCGTGGCATTACTGGGTAAGATCATAATTTTGATTTGACTACGCAAGGTTCGATTATGTTAATTCAATTTGTTTTTGCTATTGCTTTTAACAATTGAACGCTAGCCTCGCCGTGTAAACCTTTCTTCAATTCGTCCGATTAATTCAAGTACACAATACCACTTACATGGTATTCTCTATCGCCACTATTCTTGGACTGCGCGTATACGTCTTCTATAAATATGCAAAAAACTGTAATATGCTCGTTAGTCCATTTAACCACAAATACTCGATAATTAAACTCAATATATGTTAACTTCAAATGTGTTAAAGATATTTCTGGCGTATCGACTGGCTTAACTGCTAGCTTACAATATGACCATCATGCCCAGTAATGACTTTCGTTCACATTTAGTGTAATGGACGCTTCTAAAGACTTTTAGTGCGATTGAATGTACAGGAATACTATGGCAAAATATGTATTTCTATTTGTGGGCATGCAGTATTAAGACGATGAAAATGTTTTTATCGGTTATACCGTTCCTACTACATGCACTGTTAAATATGCATCAAATGAAGTCTACAGATAACAATATTGTGTGTTTGTTATGTACGAAAATATACACATTCTACTACAACAGTTCAACATTTTTTATGTATGCATTGAGAAGAATTTGAAAACCGAATAAGTTAGTGATTGTTGAATTTAGATCTGCCTGTTTATTACCAGGTAAAACAAACCACAACAACAATGATGAATCGAAAAATAATTCAAAAGGCATCGTGTTTGCTGGAAATAACAGATTGTATGCGTTATAGTTTTTGCACACTAACCATTACTGCAGGAAACACTTTTTTTATTTTGACAAAGCATTAAAAATCGTTGCAAACCTGGAATAAGTATAATGCCTTTTTCTCATTAAATTTAGTATTGTTAAATTACATGTCTACATAACAGATATGGAAGTTATAATGTGGAAATACTTGGTGTGTTTTTCTAACATTAAATAAATCGGAATAGAGTTTTGTTTAATGTTAATATTTCGTTGGAAGAGAGACATATAATAACAAACGTATAGATTTAGTTGTATTTAGTGCCCGCTCTCTGTTTGTCTAACCGCCAACTATGTTTAAGTAAGAATACTGCTTAATAAAAATAGAATGATATGTGCCATAAGAGCAAAACTGATAGTGCAAAACTTAGCCAAAATTAGGACTTGTGACAAGTTTAGATATTTCAATTTGATTTATGTTGCACATACTTAAGGGTAGCTTATGGTCATTATATCAGCAGAATTGTTGTTCCATTAATGTAAATTCTCGGGGACGAATCAAATCTAATCGTATTGGTATTTTATCTGTAACCATACCTATAACAAAACCTCTTGAAACAATGGATTTTAAATTGCGCGCCTGCATTGCACATTGTCAAACAACAGATTGCTAGCACATCCCGATTGATCACTTGGAAACGCACTGTGGTTTGCACTGATGCGTTAAATCCAATTAAAGATTATTGCGATAACTGTGTTGCATTAAACAGATGTTTATCAAGTAAATTCACGAGAACCCATTGATTGTGAAAAGGTTATAGTTCATAAGACCACATTTCTAGTATTGGTATATTGAAACAAAAACACACACTACAAACTCAACATTATTTCAAACAATAAAAGAACGGTAAAATGACCAGGCTATACTGGAATTGTAAAACTGATTGAGTCATTAGCTGACTACAAGAAATCGTAAATCATAGTTCATAAAAATATAAATCAGATTTGATTTAAATAAATGCCTGTTTTTATAATGTTTATTGTTGCGAATAAAAATGTTAGCATCATATGCATATTGGATCTGCGAAGTATTCTTGGTATCTGTAAAATAGACTAAATAATTACCCGTCGGATAAACTACCGGTAGGCTGCACGTCTACGTTTTTGAAAACAGTGAACACAAGCAGTATAGGGATGTGATTTTGTTATTGGCATGATGTCATTTGACTTTTTTCATTTGTTTTGGTAAGCATTGTTTTTTTCCAAATATAGACAGAAAAATGCGAACATGTTGATATTGCCAGATAATGTTGGACACAGATACGTTGATTCGCTCGACGCAAAACAACAGCTTAGCTTCGCTAAAAAATATATATGTATTCAACATTATCAATGTATTATAAATGATAATGTTTAATGTTGAATACATTGTTGACGGGACGGATATACTCATAGTATTCAATTGAATTGTTGAATACATGTCAGATTGGTTTTGAGCCACAATATACTCAAACAACCCCAAATCTATATGCAGAAACTACAAACTAATAACACACGGGTTATGCGATATTAATTGTATGGGTAAGATGATTTCTAATCTTCTTGAGTGGCTAGAAACAATTCATCCTTTGTAAATACGAGATGGTTCCTTAACATCCCTCCATTAAGGCTTCGTCACATCTTCCAACAGCATTTTTTCTTACCCTAGAATTGACAAGACAAACGTGTTGGTGAATTCATTGTACGTGTATAGAATAAAATTATCGCAATAATTAGAATACGATGAATTTCGAGTATCAATTAAGTGTGATTGAGAGTGAAAATTCGTGTTCACCACTCTTTGACCGCCGTGAACCGGATGCTACTATATATAAAGAATCCAGACTAATAAAGAGATATATAACTTGATGTGAACATTAAGACTACTTAACGTGCTAGTAATTATTCACATGAGTTTCGACTGAACTTTCTGTAGCCAGATAAATGGCTTCGATAAACAATCATTTGCATTCCTAACAAAGCTTAATAGTTGTATATTCCCAGTAATTTTAGCACAATCTGCTTTTTGTCTCGGTAAACTCTAACAGGTAACAACTATTTGTTCGAAAGGTTGTGATAAACGTTTGCACGAAATGATAGCCCGTAAAAAAATCACTATACGCCCATTGGTCATGAACCTAATACATTTGGTCGACAGCGAAAGTTAAGCAAATGTTGTTTGTTGTATAATATTGTACTCTCTCGATAAAATGACATCTTGTTGGGACTTATGAGTGTGCCTTAGGACGAATATCCTTTCTCTTAATTAATTTTTGATGTGCCCTAGTAAGGAGGTTAATTGATACTCTTCGTTATCAAACCGTAGCGTAGCAACCCATATCACAAAAGGCGCAGTTCGAGAGTAGAGCATGTGACAATCAGAAGGCTTGATTAAAATCACAACGCCAGGAATATGTAATCGTTAATGATTAATTGAATAATTATTGTTTTTATGATTTCACATCACTATTTCGTTTTTTAACCCAAGTCAAAATGCATTCAGCTCTTGTCAATGACCATATGCTAGTGTTCAGAATGTGTATTAATTATTACATTGTTAACATTATCCGGTCAGTCATAATTTTATTGCAACGAATAATAATCAGATGCGATTTAGTTTAAATTGCATGCATCAATCATGTGCAATGTCATTTTTATTAATTAAAATAGCTCCAAAATATGCTTATTAAACTATACCATAGACTACAAACATACTGTATATCATATTTATAAATCTATCCAATTGTGTATATCAAAGCAATTCATATGCGAGAGTAGTCCTAGTTGGTTAGGTTTCTGGGAACAATTTTGCCCTAAACATTTTATTTACTTTTCTTTGAAACATATTGCGCGTGGAGTCAGAAAACCGCGATAGAGAAAACGAAAGTATAATTGTTATTCCTTCAAATAATAAGGAAATGTAGCTCCATCATTTGACATTAAAATAGTGTGACTTGGTCACGCATACCATAATTCACAGCAGTCAAACCATAGCAATAGTTCATGCAGCAAAAAATATGTATTTAGACCCATATGAAATATACAACGGTGGCCGCTTGAAAGTTCAGGATTTTACCTGACAAGAAAGGCTTGAAGATATGAGCATATATTAGACTAACTCCGGCATTTGCTATACATGTATTTCGTTTTTTTTTTAAATTTATATGAAGGTAAAAACCAATCTAACCCGTTTAAAATCCCTTCAAAATCACAAATGATATAATCTTTAATTAGGTGCATTTAATAATTCAGTTTTGTTTGTACCTTCGGATTAGATGGGGGAGGGGACGTCCTAACCGATTGAGATCTTGACTTTGTGTCGTCATTTTCATCGACCACTGTTAGTTGCCAAGTAATAAATCATTTTAACGCTGGTATATTGTACATAAGAGTAAATTAATGCAATATTTACTAAAAGTGCAAGTTCATCACAACTCAGTATACATGATCTGGAAATAGGCACATGTTTGAAGATACAAACAAGTAAGTGAAGTTCGTGAACATAAGAGCCGTGTCAACGGGTCATATGAATTATGTGGCCAGAATAGCTTAAGATCAGCCTTCACATCCGCATAGTCTGGTCAGGTGGTACCCGGTCTGCTTTAAACTTAATCTAGATTACGCAGACTGTGCGGATGCGCAGGCTGGTCTTGAGCTAGGATGGCCAATATGGCATAAGACCCATTTAAGCATGACGCAGGTCAACATGTATCATTCGAATAAACGTTTTATGAAGTGTTACTATCACAACAATATTATTTACTGCTAAGTCCATTCAATCGTTGTTTAAGATTCGTAACATTTATTAATCAAACCATATCTACATTATGTAATATATGATCCACTATAACATTTCAAGTTGTGTGTGTGTGTGAAATGTGTTGTTGTTGTTAAGAAAGATAATATAAAAAATCGATAATATCCACTTAATATCCACTTTAATACATTAGGTATATATGTTCCAACATAATCTACATAGTCCACTTTACATCTTTCACTAAAAAGCTTAAATACACTTTTTGAGTGTAACATTTTCCTTTACATCATCTGTATAAACCGGAGTAATTTATTTCACCAATATTAACAGTAATAAATTGAATGAACCCGTGATTTGCATGTTTTTGCTTCAAGAACTAAATCTTATTCTGTTTGCTTACGTTTATTTGGTAGAATCTTATACCAGATAACTCATTTGTATTCGCAAGCAATATAAACTAATCTGATTGTTTTCCTCATTTATTTTGAAAAGCCTATTTGAGTCGATTTTATTAACATTTCTACGTCTTTGAAATACGAGGATCAACCCCTCTATTATGTGATACATTTGCTAATATTTCTTCTGTTTCGTTTACAGTTTTCTATTGATTAAACTAAGTTTATTTGTTCTCGAATATATTATTTTGTTTTGTAATCTACAATTGGAATGCAGTAATCAAAACGCCCTTAACGTAGGCCAATTGTTGCGACTAAAAACCAAAATGAAAATAAATAGATTAAGACAAACCATATTGCATGGCCATCCATACACGTGTTAAGTGTGCTAAAGGTAGCACGTGATTGGTGCAGAAAATGAACATGAACATGACGTTCCAATTTTTTTTGGTGAATCGAGCATACTTATCACAACATACTGATGTGATCCACTTTCTAGCCTTGGTAACAAAACGATTTACTAATAAACGANTATTATTAACAGACTATCTTGTCGGGTTATTTGTCATCTTACTCAAATAATTACAACGGAGTAATATTTCCAGCAAAACAATATTCGAAACTAATTGATGTACATTTGCAGTTTTTTTATATTACAGGTATTCGTTACAATTTGGCATTTTATTTTAAATAACTATAAGAGGGAAGTGGACATCATACAAAAAAGCGACCTCATCATTCATGATGGTTAATTCTTGAACATTTGATATGTATCAGTTTCGATCGTATAAACACATAAAAGTTTGAAATATAATGATCAATTGCTGAAAAAATTTGATATGCAAATTTTACATGTGATCATGTGACCTTTATGCCCATGATTGTCCGTTGCTGCGTGTTGTTTTTCTTTTCTCGAACACAGATGTACAGTTCATTATCAAAATGCACTATACATATTTGGGTAAAAGAAAAGAAAAGATAAAATATGATCGTTATATATTGTGGTAATACCTATAAAGGTCTACAAGACAGTATGTTTCTCTGAAACCTCTAAGACAAAGTGGATGATTAATCGCTTTGTTCATCAAACTTTGATTGACCGTTTGTAGATTCAATGTTTGGAAATATTTATTTGACGGGCCTCTCTTTTCAAGCACCCTATGCGTCATCAATTGCCCGATTGAGAATAAATTGGATTGGCAAATCCTTTACGTAATTTAAATATATGGACGTCATTGTTTGGCTAAGTGGTTTAAACATATGTGTACTAAACACGATACGAAGATTGTATTAAATTTGTCTAGGTATGCAATTTAAAATTTTAAATTAGTAAACAACAATTGCTCACGTTCGCTCTTGTGCCTTGCTTGAATGAACAATATGTATTTTTCTCACTGAGTGCTTAGTTGTTATTTGTAGCAATAGGCGGATTTGTTAATATCCAACATATCGTTACAAACGTTACATTTAGGCAACACCAAACTGAAAACTCTTTGTCGGCTTTACCGCACATAAAATCTGTTAAATGAACAGAGTTGTTTTTCTTTTTATTTAATATGGTTATGGCTACATATAATATGATATTAAGACTGTTTGAGTTTTCGTTTACTAGTTAATAGTACAAACTGGCAGTATTTCATAGGCTTACTTTGGCAGATATTTTCAATACATATGTACATA
>VMBQ01004822.1:2983-15335 GCA_007657795.1 Dreissena rostriformis
TTGGAAAAGAGGTTAAACTGTTTTTTTTTTGGAATACTGAAGAACAGTTTTAACAGGTTTGTATTGTCATTTCTTCATCCTTTTTTTATTTAGTTTATTGAATTAATTATGATCATTATCATATTTATGTATTGTCACTGGGAAATGTAAATGGATAAGTTAATGTATTGCAATTTAAAGGAAAAACAACACAATTTGAAGCAAAAATAGATAAACTTACACATGAAAAAGTGTAAATGTTGTGTACAGTGAATAATTATGGTTGTGTTTCATGGTTATTGTCATCTTAAATTTTATTTATAGCTATTTATGGTTATTACTGAACGGATTTCTTTCCCTCATACTTAATTAGAACTTATATATTTTAATTTTGAAGGTTAAACTCTTGCCACAAGGCAAAATTTACATTGATGGGAAGATCCTTTGGAAAGAATGTGCATCATCGCCTGCCTGATGTATGGACTTTTATACCTGGTTTTTACCCTGCACGAGCTGGCAAACTTGAGGGGAACAAGAGTGGGAAAACCTCGCCCTGTCCTTGACCAAGAAAGCTCGATTTGTTGAAAGGTAAACTATACAGGTTATTGCATTTAAAATGCCACCAGTCCACACAGCCAAATGAGACATCGCATCTTGGTACATTTTCAAACTGCATTTTCTACCAAACGCAATTTCTTTTAATAATTGATGAAAAGTGCTAAGTCGTTAGTGATCAAGGGATTAAAATTTCAAAAATAAACAAACAAAAACAACAAGCAAATAACTTAAATGTATTATTATTAAAGCAACAAGATTACCATAACAGCAATATTTCATAGTTAAGTGGAACGAAAACATAACCAATAAACATGTTTGAAGAATGCCTTGCCCTTTTAAAAGTGTTTTGGTATTAATCCTTTGCAGATCAACTGGAGTAAGAGATACTCAAGAGGCGAAGGACACAAGCAGCATCAATGGTACATGTCGCTCCAGAGCCTGCTTTCCAGGTCTCTCTACCAGCTGCTTTCCAGGTCCCTCCACCCGCCAAGATCAGGTCTAGGTCCCTGCACTGGCTGCCGTCCAGGTCCCCTAGCGGATAGGTCTCTCCAGTGGCTGCTGTGCAGGTCCCACCACCGTATGCCGTCAAGGTCCCTCCATACGCTGAAATCCAGGTTCCTCATTCCGCTGCGGTTCAGGTACCTCCAACAGCTGAGATCCAGGTCTCTGCAGCAGCTGCGGTCTAAATATTCCACCCGCAGTGGTCCACTGCGGTTAACCTTTTGCTTTAAAATCTTCCATAAATGTCTATTATTGTATAATGTATTGTAAAAATAATCTGTTTGTATTAATTTGCGGTGTACTATTTTTGTCATATAAACATAATTTTCGTACACATTGTGTTTTTTTCCCTTTAAACCACATGGGGCTTATAATGCACTGTTGTAATTATTGCTTCACAAATACCATTTTTTCTAGAACATATCAGTCCAAAATTATTTTTTTTCACACTGCAAAATCCCACAAAAGGCTCACAAAAAACCTACTTTCTTAAAAAAACTCACTAAAACACTGTTAAAACCCACAAAAAACCAACTTACCCAAACCCACAAATTGCTTATGTTTTCTTCACAGATAAAATACTGTTAATAACTAGGTTTAAAGCGAGTTAAAAGCATGTTTTCACTGTGAAAAAAACTAAGAATGGCTTGCTTTCAGCTCACTTTTCGCTCACTTAAAAACCGTTTTTAGCCTGCTTATAGCTCACATAAAAAACACACTTTTTACCCACTTAAAACCAACTCCACAGACAGAAGTTGGTCTAAGCATGTTTAAAAAACCTCAAAAAACCAACTTGTAGAAAATCATACTCACTTTAAACCCACTTAAGATGGTTAAAAAACACACTATGTTGGTTTAAAGCGAGTTAAACCAAGATTTAACTCAGAAAAAACCAAGTCGGTAAGCTAAAAAACCAAGTCGGTAAGCTAAAAAACCGTGTCGGTAAGCTAAAAGCGTGTCTGAAAAACCCGCTTTTAGCACAGTGAAAATACCGCAGAGTTAAACACAGCTGAAGAAAACTCACTTTTAACCCACTTAAGACGGTTAAAAAACCCACTATGTTGGCTTTAAGCGAGTTAAACCAAGATTTAACTCAGATAAAACCAAGTCGGTAAGCAAAAAGTGTGTTTAAAAGACTCGCTTTTAGCTCGGTGCCAATACCGCAGGGTTAAACCCAGTTTAAAACTGGGTTATAACCGGATTTTGCTTACTTTTTTGACAAGGGTAGCTCCGGAGAACCAGTACATACCAGACGTTAGAACCAAAGAGTACGGGGCAGGCGGATTGATAAGCAAACTGAAGGATAGCACAAATGAGGGCAGGGCGTCAATCCCAACAACTAGATCGATCAACGCTCCAATAAGAAAATTGTCGTTTAAAGAGGAACCGGGTCTAAGTTCTCCAGAAGCGGCAGAGAAACACAAAATTATGCCATCTTCAATCTATCTAATTGAACGGGGTTTTATTAATCCTGAGTATACAGCTGAACGTCTGAATACAGTTGAACGGGGTTTTAACCATCCCGAAAGGACAAATTTGACAATGAATCCAGTGGAACGGGGTTTAAATTATCCCGAAAGGACAAATTTGACAATGAATACAGTTGAACGGGGTTTTAACTATTCCGAAAGGACAAATTTGACAATGAATACAGTGGAACGGGGTTTTAACTATCCCGAAAGGACAAATTTGACAATGAATACATTGACGGAACTAGGTTTTTATTATCCCGACAGGACACATTGTACAAGGCATACAGGTGAACGGGGTATTTATTATCCCGATATGACAGACTTTCATCGAAATCAAGTGCCCTTCCTGGGTGAACCTTCTTCTTATGAAAGAAGTATGAGGCAGCCTCAACAGCAAGAAAGTAGTAGGTTTCGTGCGACCTTTACTGAGGATACAGATCCTGCCTGGGAACTCTCGAGATCAAGGAGAGAAAGGTCATTTGATTGTTCACCGAGAAGAGGTACGCCACACAACCAACCAAAGAACCTCCGATGTGATTGCTCATGCAACTTGCTTCCTTTCAGACAAAAATTCACATTAAACCAAACTGGTTGGGATCGAAAAGCATGTTAAGCACGTCTAGATGAACTGGCTCGTCAATACAGAGATGTGGAGAACCAGGTCAATCTAGAGATATCAATATTGACGGCATCCTGTCAGCAGAAGAGTTGGGCTCATGCAATCTGTCCAGAGATATGTCAGTCTTCAGGTGCCAGGAATCCACAACAAGCAGATATTTGGTCAACTGGGGTTCATCCGAATCCCATACTTCCGGGGTCAACTGGGGTTCATCCGAATCCCATACTTCAGGGGTCATATGGGGTTCCTCCGAATCCCATACTTCATGGGTCATCTGGGGTTCCTCCGAATCCCATACTTTAGAGGTCAACTGGGGTTCATCTGAATCTCATACTTCAGGGGTCAACTGGGGTTCCTTCAAATCCCATACTTCAGGGGTCAACTGGGGTTCACCAGAATCCCATGACCACAACAACAGGGTCATTGCCCAATCCACATATACCAATTAATTTTGATGGAAATAAGGAACATTTCAACATTACCGAAGACAACATTGCAAGCGTATCAACAGTCAATATTACTTCCGATAAACAAGAAATTCCTAAAATACATATATTTCGCAAAGGGTGGTCATCAGTTGAAATCCAGGTTGGCAACATACCAATATGAGCAAAATTGGACACGGGTGCTGGATTCTCAATTATATCTTCAAACATTTATGAACAATTGAAAATGAAACCATCCAAAGTTGAAAATGTTGAAATAAAATTTACTGTTAATGGTCTTTCTGTAGAAGGATTCAGAATACAACCTATTTTCATGAAGTTAGGAAGTCATACTTTTAAAGAACGGGTTTATGTGGCACCAATAAGTAATGACATGTTGTTGGGTCATGACCTATTTTCCCAATTAGGAATGATATGGGACATGGAATCGAAGATTTTAGTAGTGAAGGGGGAAAAAATACCTGTGCATCGTACGTTTAAAGAAGAAAAGAATGGGGTGTTGTCACATCCCAGTGACCAAACGAATGGGGTGTTGTCACATCCCAATGACCAAAAAAATGGGGTGTATACAGTTAAGACATCCCAAGGAAACGGTCTCACTGGAAAGAACAGCTTTAAATGGGAAATAGAGCAAAAGGACGCGTTTGGAGTACTCAGTCAGGTTCAAGGGGGAGAGGAAAAAGCGATAGCTTACAGCAGTTTTACCCGAACACCTGAACTGAAGAAGTAATGTACGACTCGCAAGGAACTATTGGCAATTGTAAGGTTTACCCGACAGTTCAAGTGCTACTTATTACATGTAGGTAGGCGGTCTATTTACCGTGAAAACTGACCAGTGAGTTGAGTCTTGCCTGGTTGTTACGGTGTAGGGATCCACAAGGGTCGGTCGCACAATGGATGGAACTGGAAGAGTCGTCGCAATTTCACATGGTTGTCCAGCTTAGAGCCGGTGTTCTTCATGGAAATGCAGATGCGCTCTCATGTGTTCCATATGGCCGGTGTGTAGGTACCTCGTTCTTCATATCCGGATTGAAGGTCAAGGATTAACCTTGTGGAGGATGTCTCTAAAGCACCAGGGCAGATCAGCAGTGGGGTCAGTTCAAGAAGAGGTAGATAAAGCAGTTCTGTTCTGTCAGCAGAAACTGGAGGTTTGAATGTCGAAGCAGCTGAAGCTGAAGAAATTGCAGCCAATAGATGTGTGCTGACTACAAGGGAAGGCACAACGGTAGAGGTGAAGAAGAAATCTCCAACCTGTTACCCGTTTAGAACTGTTTGAGATCCAGGCGGGAATAGAAAAGAAGAATGTGTACCGTTCAGATCCGTGTGGTATACAGGAGGGAACAGGAGAGAAATACAAATCAGGGTAGACTTGACGTCATCGGGGCCTTCACAGTCCTGAAAGTCTATTCCTGCCTTAATTTCCTGGTAACATGTACTCAGTCAATGTAGACGGATCACCGGTACATTAAAATCAAGGTTGGCTTATGGACGCTAGAAAGGGATATAGCAAGTCCCTACACCTAAGCGAGATGATATTGGGGTTATGAATTAAATCCCATAGCTTTGTTGGGGTTGTATTTAACAACTACATGGCTTTTTAAGAATATCAGTTTCTTTTTAATTGGGTTTTTTTATCATTAAATCCCATTGAAATTCGAGTGCTTTTAAAAATTGGGTTTTTTATCCTTAAATCCCACTTAAATTCGAGAATTTCTGCTTATAATATTGGGGTTTTTATGTTGAAATCCCATGTATTTAAAACTTTACAATATTGGGTGCCTAAAGAGTCCCAGAGAAAGTTTTAAATATGTTTTATTTGTTATTTTTAACAATTGTCTGTGGAATATTCCAGCTGTCTTATGAATGCTGCAGTTGCCTTCATCAGCCAGGTTGGAACTTCCGGTTGCGGTGCTCTGTGGCAGCTGACATATCCACTTCCGGTTCCGGCGCTCGGTTGTAGTTGACAAATCCACTTCCGGTTCCAGCGTTCTGTGGTTCAACTCCCGGTTTCGTCACTCCCACCCGGCAGCGGGCCTTCATCATCAAGGTTGGGAGGAATGTTGTGAAACGTCACTGGACGATACCGGGCGAGACGAGACGTGTGTGAGAAGAAACCGGAAGTGTTCTCGAGCGGTGCGCGAACTGGATGGGCAATCGATTACGAACAGCGAACGAGAAAACATCACTAAATTTATCTGTATTCTTNTTACTGTCTTTAACGAATGGAAATACATTGTAATATTGTAAATCTTTTTCTTTAACAAGAGCTGTCATAAGACAGAGCACTAAAATATGCTTCTTCTTTGATAGAATATGTTCATGTTTTGTCAGTTAACTGATATACATGTAATAACTGTGAAGGCAAGTTGAAATTGAATATCTGATGTAGTTAACCCTTTGCATGCTGGGAAATTTGTCGTTTGCTAAAATGTCGTCTGCTGAATTTCTAAAAATAGCATTTTCTTCAAAAAAAATTCAAAGAATACTATCAGAACAGCAAACAGTATGGATCCTGATGAGACGCCACGTTCTGTGGCGTCTCATCTGGATCCAAACTGTTTGCAAAGGACTTCAAAATCCGGTTCCAGCGCTCAAAGGGTTAATGATATCGAGGGCTAAACGGAAAACTGCAGTATCTCCTTCTTTATTTAATATGAGTTACAACAGTCTTCCATTCACCCCTCGATATATATGTAAACTTGAATGTGCACACTGTAATTTACAACATGAAACATGGCCATTTCATGAAACTAGGTTTTCAATTATTTAATAATTAATTGTATTTTATTTGATTAACTTTGCAATCCCATTCTAGCTTTACATGTATGCTACTTAACTACAGATATTGAACGTGTTTCCATTTTTAGATATGGTGACCTTGACCTTGACATAAGAGACCAAAATGCAATCCCAACAATGGTCTGCATGAAGGCCACCTACACAAATTCCACAAGTTCAAGTTATTGAGGGGAAATCAATGTTTCTATTGTTAGCACTAAACACCTGGACCCTAATGTACCCAAATTAAGTCCTACAGTTTGTCTGGGTGTAAGCTTCCTCAATACCCATACACAATTTGAGCACAATACCTCCATCCTTAATAATGTTATTGGACAGAAACAGTTGACCTTTTTAAGCAACAATGACCTTGACCCAACAGTCAGGCAATCACAAATCCAAGTCAGGTCACCATGCAAACTTATTATTCCCCAACTTTATCAAGGCTGGTAAAATCAAATAAGACAAATATAAATAGGAGTATGTTAAGTTTTAATTTAAAAGATGCAGTAGTCACAGAGCTATACTTATAGCATGCAAATCTTAAAATAAATTTTCTCTTGCATGCACACCATAACCTGAAAAACTAAAAAAATCTTGTCAAAGTAATAGTTATAAGTCAGTGAGTGTGTATAAACACTTGAATACACATGAAAAGTTTTGTTATAATATCTTAAGTAACTGGCAATATAAACTAAAAGGTGCAGAGTTGCAAGTAAACAGGGTTAAAAACTTGTATTCTGGCAATTGATGCCTGCCGTCTTTCTTTCAATATTTATTGCACAGAAGAGATGCAAGTTTTTTTCATAAAATCTATGGGGCCTTCCACAAATTTTAAGAGCCAATGGCTAGCGGGCTCCGTCTTATTGCCATCACTGTGATATTAACCTGAATGTATTTGTGCAAAAGGGGCATATTGCTGCTTAATTGCAGGTCATAGTAATGGCCCTTGAAAAGAGACCTCACACAATGACCCTGAACAAATGTATGAAGTTCCAATTGTTATTAAGTCAAGATCTCTGACTAAAGAACAGTGCAACATATATGGTGTCCTGAATAATAAAAATGATTTAGTGCAGGGCATGCTTAATATGACATCTTTAGTAAGTAGTCCAAATAATTATCTCCAAAGGGACCGTTGACAATTTCTGGTATGGAAATTCCCTTCAAAAAGTGCATTTGATGAAGGCTTCAACATAAAACAAAAGTTGCAAAGAAAGAAAACTCAACCATGGTCTTTTTGAGAAGAAACTTAAGAAATTGTTCGAAAGACTGTAGAAAACTTGGCTACATCTCTCTGGTTAGATCACTGACGGACTATGGGGCTATCATCTGGGACCCCTACCTTCAAAAGGACATAGAAAAGATCGAACTCGTGCAAAGACAAGCAGCACGCTTCATAACAAACAATTACCAAGATAAAAGTGAAGGATGTGTAACAAGGATGCTAAAGGAACTTGATCTTCCACCACTCCAAGATCGCAGAAGATCCAGCCGGCTGATCTTCCTATAAAAAGTGATCGAGGGGATGGTGCCAGCTATACCAACAGAGGAATACATCCAACCAGCAAAAAACAAGAGGCAAGTGAAAGTAACAACCGATAAAGACTTAAATACAACAAACATTATAGATCGTTATAGCATAAATAACAACAGAGGCTTGAAAGTGAAACCCGTCAATACTGAGCAGTATAAAAACTCATTCTTTATAAAGACTGCGGTGGACTGGAACCGCCTTGATAATTGTGTCGCATGCACACAGACAATTGAGGGCTTCAAGACAGCTCTCCCACAGTGCTACTAAGCACTTCACCCCCGTGCCTACGCCGTAACAGGCCCTGCACTGTACAGAAGCAGAAGCAGAAAACGTGGGTTAAATTTTACAAAATAAATGCCAACTTGAGCTGTTTTTATATTCTTCACCATCCGGTTTAGTTTCACCCAAGTATAAGTACATAATATGTACATTTTTATTTATTCATTTAAAATCATATAATCATTATAATTCTTGACCTTGGTTATAAGATTCTGTATTGGCATAGTTACACAATGATTGTTTATAATTAGGTTGTGTAAATACAGAATTATCATTATAATTGTATAGCATTAAGTGTGTAAATAAGGAAGTACATAAAATATTAATTAATTTAATTGTTGGATATATGTACTTGTCTTTTAGGAACTAATCTAGACATTTATTTGCAACATTGCAGCCATTAATTAATTTTAGATTATCGAAAATGGTTATTCACGTTAATGTTGCCACTGTAGATGAACTTTGTAACTTGCCTGGGGTTGACAAGTCTGCAGCTGTTAATCTTATTAAATTGACAAACACGCATGGAGGTTTGAATATGCTTTTATTGTCGCAAGTATTGGGCAATAGTTCAATAAATCTCATGGGTCATGTAGATTTTGCTTCAGCAGAAGATCTGAGTAGTTGTCGACAAACTCCACTTACACACCTGGGACTTCCGGATGACATGGGCACTAGGTCGGTAGCCGCTTGTCATAAATTGATGTCGGATTTCGCCAGATTTTATCGGACCTCGTTTTTCCATCCATCCATAATGGTGGGGATCAAAGGGCATTCGTGGCGTACTTAGATGAGCTAGCTCCGGAGAACCAGTACATACCAGACGTTAGACCCAAAGAGTACGGGGCAGGCAGATTGATAAGCAAACTGAAGGATAGTGCAAATGAGGTCAGGGAGTCTGTCCCAACAACAAGATCGATCAACGCTCCAATAAGAAAATTGTCGTTTAAAGAGGAACCAGTTCTAAGTTATCCAAAAGAGTCAGAGCAACACAAAATTATGCCATCTTCAATCCCTCCAATTGAACAGGGTTTTATTAATCCTGAGTATACAGATGAACAGCTGAATACAATGGAACAGGGTTTTAATTATCCCGAAAGGACAAATTTTACAATGAATACAGTGGAACGGGGTTTTAACCATCCCGAAAGGACAAATTTTACAATGAATACAGTGGAACAGGGTTTTAACCATCCCGAAAGGACAAATTTGACAATGAATACATTGGAACGGGGTTTTAATTATCTTAAAGGACACATTGTACAAGGCATAAAGGTGAACGGGGTATTTATTATCCCAATATGACAGACTTTCATCGACATCAAGTGCTCTTCCTGGGTGAACCTACTTCTTATGACAGAAGTATGAGGCAGCCTCAACCGCAAGAAAGTAGTAGGTTTCGTGCGACCTATACTGAGGATACAGATTCTGCCTGGGACCTCTTGGATCAAGGAGAGAAAGGTCATTTGATTGTTCATCAAGAAGAGGTACGCCACACCACCAACCAAAGAACCTCCGACAAAAATTCACATTAAACCAAACTGGTTGGGATCGAAAAGCATATTTAGCATGTCTAGATGAACTGGCTTGTCAATACAGAGATGTGGAGAACCAGGTCAATCTAGAGATATCAATATTGACGGAGATGTTGGAGATAGAATTAGAAAAGTTATCACAGAAAATACAGTCACTTAAGAATTCACCAACAAGAAGGAAATTAAGTGGCAAATGTTTCTTTGGCCACAAGAGAGGGCATAGGAAGAGAGATGCAGACCACTCCAACAATTGGTTTCCAATCAGAAGGTAAAGGAGCCAAAAGAGACAGGAGGCAACGTGTTCCAGATGGTGTGTTACCTTCTTCTTCCTACCCGGGTTGAAGGTCAAGGATTTACCTTGTGGAGGATGTCTCTATTTTACCAGGGCAGATCAGCAGTGGGGTCAGTTCAAGAAGATGTAGATAAAGCAGTTCTGTTCTGTCAGCAGCAACTGGAGGTTTGAACGTCGAAGCAGCTGAAGCTAAAGAAATTGCAGCCAAAAGATGTGTGCTGACTACAAGGGAAGGCACAGCCGTAGAGGTGAAGGAGAATGCAGTTATCTCCAACCAGTTACCTGTTTAGAACTATTTGAGACCCAGGCAGAATAGAAAAGAAGAATGTGTACTGTTCAGATCCGTGTGGGATCCAGGAGGAAACTGGAGAGAAATCAGGGTAGACTTGACGTCATCCGGGCCTTCACAGTCCTGAAAGTCAATTCCTGGTAACATGTACTTAGTCAATGTAGACAGATTACATAAAAATCAAGGTTGGCTTATGGACGCTAGAAAGGGACATAGCAAGTCCCTACACCTAAGCGAGATGATATTGGGGTTATGAATTAAATCCCATAGCTTTGTTGGGGTTGTATTTAACACCTACATGGCTTTTTAAGAATATCAGTTTCTTTTTTATTGTTTTTTTTTTATCATTAAATCCCAATGAAATTCGAGTGCTTTTAAAAATTGGGGTTTTTATCCTTAAATCCCACTTAAATTCAAGAATTTCTGCTTATAATTTTGGGGGTTTTATGTTGAAATCCCATGTATTTAAAACTTAAAAATATTGGGTGCCTAAAGAGTCCCAGAGAAAGTTTTAAATATGTTTTATTTTTTATTTTTAACAATTGTCTGTGGAATATTCCAGCTGTCTTATGTATGCTGCAGTTGCCTTCATCAGCCAGGTTGGAACTTCCGGTTGCGGTGCTCTGTGGCAGCTGACATATCCACTTCCGGTTCCGGCGCTCGGTTGTAGTTGACATATCCACTTCCAGTTCCGGCGTTCTGTGGAAGTTGAGGTATCAACTCCCGGTTCAGGCACTCCCACCCGCAGCGGGCCTTCATCATCAAGGTTGGGAGAAATGTTGTGAAATGTCATTAGACGAACCGGGCGAGACGAGACGGGTTATAGACTAAACCGGAAGTGTTCTCGAGAGCTGCGCGAACTATGAATATCGTAACATGACCGCGAGACCAAGACGAAACATCACTGATTTTAGCTGTATTTTACCCAGAATAAACGAGTGTTATCAATTGAGTTGGCCATTACATGGAAAAAGAAGAAGAAGAATTGTACAAAGACTTGAGTTATATATCCTCCAAGGACCTTGAATCGAGCGGTTAAGGAAACAAGTGAAAGAATTTCTAAATCAATGCAAACAATGCAACAATAAACGATTTACCTTCAAAGATTTATTTAATTCCCGTAAAATTCATGTCAAAATGGTTTATTTACAGCGTGTTTAACCACGCAACGCCGATATTTCCATACACACCCGCAATAAACATCCGCTACACACATGTTGACCTTGTACCGATACGTCACACCGGAAAAGGGAGAGTGCTCGATTGCAATAGGCATAAGGCCGACTAAACTTACACATTTGATCCACTGAGCAATTTAAAGATTTAATATAATAAACGTCCAATCAGAACGGGGGTATTCACACTGAACACGCGTGATAACCCTGACAGGGTGTGTGCGCACTGCTCTTATGCTAGAATCTATGATGTGTTAATGCAATATTTTCGGAAAATCGGGAGAAAGTGAAAGTAATTTGTTTTGAAATGTTGTGTTACCACTGCAGTAGTGCAGTCGTCTGCTTCACTGGAATGTATGTGGAAATTTTATTAATAGGACAAATATAATGTATGGAATATGTATAAATTATCCCCACACTTTTGAAAAAAAGGTGGGGATATTGTGGTGATCTCCGCCGTCCGGTTGTCCGTCTGTCCGTCCGGTTGTCCGTCCGTCCTGGCCACTATCTTCTCCTACACTATTAGCACTAGAACCTTGAAACTTACACACATGGTAGCTATGAGCATATGTGCGACCCTGCACTATTTGGAATTTTGATCTGACCCCTGGGTCAAAAGTTATGGGGGTTGGGGTGGGGCCGCGTCAGAAATTATCACTCATTTTTTTAGGTTATTTTACATTTACTTCTTTATTTCTACACCGATTCACTTCAAATTGATACTGGACCTCTCTTATGACAATACGGTCAATCTCAACCATGCATGGCCCCATTCCCAACCCTGGGGCGCCCCGCCCACATAGGCCACACCCACCCAAAATTTCCATTTACTATAATTTTTTCATTTCTACACGGATTCACTTCAAATTGATACTGAACTTCTCTTATGACA
>VMBQ01004822.1:30534-41382 GCA_007657795.1 Dreissena rostriformis
GGGGGGGGGGGGGGGGTCATTGTCAGAGATTGCAAATAAGCGAGAGGGCACATGTATACGTCCGGACGGATATATGTCCGTGTGACTAAAATTAAACAGGAGTGCATATGTTCGGCGATGCTTATGTCCTACATTCTATAGTCCGGACAAGCGCGCATGGACTCAAGCTTGCACACAACCTCACACACGCACTCAACCATTATGACAACTATATATACAATAGAGGTAATAGCTAGTCTTGGCAACAACTTTGAAAATCATGCCTTGCAGGATTTTAAAACTACTCTTTCACAGAAAAATAAGCCATGCGTGGCCTCTTAATTTCCTTGAACTACTGTCTACACTAGGGTTGCAATAATCCAACTCTCAGCTATTAAGCCTCCGGGTGAGCTGTACGTATGTACACATAAAAGCTCAGAGCATTCTCGAAAGAAGAACTACTGTCTAAACCTTTCACATGGAAAAGTGAATGTAACGACATCGTTTTTGTATTGAACATTTCTAAAAAGAAAAATCGATCAAGTCATGTTTGTTGATAATGACAACTTCATGATTAAGTCGTATTTTGTTGATTATGATAAAAGGCATGTTTGATCATCATAAAGGTTAAGTCATCGTGTTGTACACAAAAAAAGGTAAAATAAAAAGCTTCCCAAGCGGGGAATCGAACCCCGGCCGCCGCCGTGAGAGGGCGGAATCCTAACCACTAGACCACTTGGGAGATGTATGTCAGGAGCAAAAGATAGAATATAAAGTTAAACAAGCGGAGCTTTTTTAATCGAATAAATGTTTATAAGCTGAAAGATTATTAAATTTACTTTTGTATAATTTGTTTGACAGATGAGCATTTTTTACATGCCCTATGCAATAATGTATATAATATATACTTTCTTTCTTTGCATATCGATATAAACTACTGGTTTGAGCTCGAACACTTTGGTTGTGAATAATGGGTAAATCGAGTATCCCAAACAAAAATGGAAACTTCGAAATCCAGACATTTGACATTTCTAATTTTAGAATTGAAACGCATAATGAATGATATTAAATAATTGTCGATTACTGCTTTTGTGTGGTAAAATGGCAACTGCTATGCAAGAAAACTGCCAGTGGCTTTCAGTGACCGAAGAAGCATTGTTTCTACACGATGGTTTAATGCGCGTTTCTGATTTGGTTGCGCTTCCACATGATGTTAACAACTCGCAAGATCCTGACAGTGAGGTCATCTCGTTCGACTTGAAAAATCCAGAAGAATTATCTGAGAGATTATTGGTTGTGTGTGGTACACATAACAATGCATATGCCAAACTCCTAGAGTATAGGCTGAATGCCCTTCGTGGTCTTTGGAGTGCCCAAAAACAAGTGGCTGCAGATGATGAAAGTGAAAAAGAAAGCTCATCCACAGAGGACGCCATAGTATTATTAAGAAAACAAGGCCTTTTGAAAGATCCAGACCAGGTGTCTTTCTCAACGCGAGTGAGCATTCTGCTAGTTTTGCCACTGTTGCAGTCTCAAAGCCTTGTTGACCCACAACTCTGTGGAGTCACCTCTGCAGTGTTATTGAATTGTCTGCGAGACTGTGCTCCATTAAGTCTGTCTAAAGAGCCAGGTGATTGTTTGAAAGGACTTGAGAATTTGCTTTGTAGCTGGCTCGGTGAGAAAAATGATGAAGAAACCCAATATACAGTGCAAAACAAATCACAGCGAAACACCATAGCTGCAGCGTTAGTAGCACTCGCCTGTGCAAGGTGAGTTGCAGCTAGGGAATTAATGCAAATATTTGCGAGTTAATTGTTATTTTTTTGATAATCATCGCTATTACCATACTTAGAGCAGGTGAACAATAATCCTCTTCTTACAGATTCTTTGTTTAATCATACATGCCAGACGTCCCGATCTCGGCGGGACAGTCCTGCTTTTGGGCCCTTTGTCCCGGTCTCCCGATATGAGACGATTTGTCCCGACATTCGTAAAAAACGATGTAAAGTCTATAAGTTCCCAATTAAATTCGCTATTCAAGCACTGTCTGGCTAAAACTTACCATCGCTAATCCCTCTATTGCCCCCAATTAACAACCCGCTTCTGCTACTCGAGTGCACCAGTGTTGTTTTTGACCCCTTATCTGCGATTTATCGGCAAATTATTGATTTTATCAGGCATTCACACCACGGTGTTTTTATGATAGGGGTCTCTTGAAAGATGTATCATACAGAAATAAACGCCAATGACACTATTATCCGGTGTATTATACTACCTAAGTTTATAAAACCTGTCAAAACACCGATTTTGTACATCAAACAAATTGGATGCTGACCAATACGCATCGATGTTTCACATACATTAACTTTCGTTTTCGACTGATTTTAAGAAAATAATTTGTAACATATTGCATCAATCTAAATATAGAGTTAATTGACGATTGGTTGAATAAGAAAAGTGCTCGATGCGCTCACAATGCGTCACACGATTTACATATGTTCAAGGGGATATCCCTGTACCGATTGGATGTCAAATCGAGGCATACGGGGAAACCCCACAATTCAGTTTATAGATTGTGTTTACTTCCGGATAATGGCGAACGCTGTGTTCACGAATTTCTGAAACACATGTATCGTCAAAATTGGGCAGAAAATAAGAGTTTTTGTAAGTAATATACTGACTGCTGACTAAAGTAAAGGTGGAATGATTGATCGTTTTAGGTGTCCTGCTTTTTGGTCAAATTTCCCGACAATTTTTTATGGAATGTCCCGATTTGGACCTGAAAAATTCTGGCATGTATGGCTTAAAACTTGAAAGACTTTTTGTTAGTCATTATTAATCTTTGATGTGAGTGGAAACTGCCACTCACCTTGCAGGGCAACAAGCTGACAAAATCATAATTTATTTCGCTCAATTTTCTTTTTGTGTTTTGTAAAGAAGAAGTGTCAAATGATTATTATACCTCAATTTTATTTTGCTTTCATCTAAAAAAAAAATATATAACTATAATTTATATGACTTTTATATTAATTTGAATTATTATAAAGAGTTATATTAAATATATTTTTCCCAAATCAGTGGACTATGCACGTGAACAAATTCCCAATCCCACAATTGCATTTTTCCCAAAAAGGCCAGGAAAAGGCATGACCTGATACAAAATGAAGGCGCTAACTGATCTGCTATTGGGGTCAACCGACTGGGGACTTCAGATATCATATTCACCCAAAGCAAACATTTATGTTGCACTTTGAAGCGGGGGAGTGGAATTTTACTCCCTTGACTGATTTGATTTTCACTTTTTAAAGTATTTAAATGTATTTATTATTTAAAGAACCTAATATTAGAATGGTGAAACTCCAAATAAAATTTAACAACAACAATATTTTGTTATCTAGCTGCCTAGCATTAGATAACTGTAGATTGATGCATTGATGACAAGATCATCTTGTTAAAATACCAGTTACAATTATGAGCTCTGAGATAAAATGCTTTGTGATTTTAATTTTGTATAATTTTGTTAGGACGGTATTTTTTATTTGTTTTCAGAGGCCATTTGAAGACTTTCATTCATACAATTCATCTTCTATTGACCCTGACTGATATCGACACTCTGCAAGTCTCGGACATTCTTGGTAAACTTATTGACACTGAAGGCGGGCCCGGCCATGTTCCAGCCTTACTGGGATCAAAACACATCCTGTGCTGGGGGTTTGAAGACATGCTGACAACTAGAGAAAAAGATTCTGGTGAAAAGGAGAAACGTAAATTGAAATATTCCATTATTGCATATTCATTGTTGTAAAACTCCCTAATTGAAACATGTGTGATGTGTGGCTGAACATTGTCCTTGGCTTCGTCATGTGACAAGGTTCACAGGTTTTTACTTTTATACCGGTATTTGGTATGTAACATGATATAGTTGGCCACTACAAAGTTTTGTTACTTTGATAATGTGGGTTAGACACTAGCCATATCATGAGGGTAACAAGGTTACATAGACATATATTGCTCAATAACTTAAAACAGTGTGTCCTCTGAAACCACAAGGCTGGAAGGTTTAATCATATTGTGGTCCTCTGCACTATTTATTTATAGCATGCCCCTAGTGTCAAAACTGAAATCACTCACAAGGTAACATAGTTTTAATAGATTTATGTATCAAAATAACTTTTAAAATATTGATGTCAAGAACCACAGAGTACTAGCTGGTATATAGCATTGTAAAGTGATCCTCTATAACAAATCACTTCATCACGTTTGTCACCAGCTCAAGTTTTCACAGTCAGATTTGTTTCTTAAATTTCACATAGTGAAGACAAAAATGTAAAACACTTTTTAAACATAATTGTCTGACCTTTTTCAAGGAAAAGAAGATAAATGTTACTAGTTGTTTTAGAGTCCATAACTGTGAATGATTGGTTGTTGCTTTAAACCTCCTCTGGACAGCCTTTGAAGAAGAAGCTAATAAAACAATTCCCACTTTAGCTGAAGTAACACTTAACTAATTTTTCAAATATGACTGATACCATTTCCAAAGTGGTGAGGAAAAATGAAGGTTCGGGGTCATCACATAAGGTTACTGGCCAATTCTTAAAACTGTCACTAGTATAGACAATCCCAGAAATCGATACCTCCCGGATTACCCGCCCCTGAATACTCTCGCGCGCCTTCAAAACGGTACTGAAGAAAAAAACATGGACCTATATATGTTTGTATAGGTTTCTACGCAAAACAAGGAGGCGAAACGGTTTTATCAAATATATTTTAAGATTTAAATAGTTTCTGTTATCAATCTGACAACCACATAATAGTTCGTGTTTTTTTTTTAAATATAAATTACGTAATTAGTAGAAATAAGGTTCATCTGCATTCTTTTAAGAGTAATAAAACACAGCATGGACATGGACCTATTTGTGTAGGTCCCTGGCATGAATAAGGTCTTGATTGTCATTTAACATGTTATTTAAAGGTGACGCGTGATATCTTATCTTAATTTCGGTATCTACACATGTGCAGACATGTGGTGTCACGGGCAAACCCATAAACGCTTTTAATCCACACTTGGAACATCGCCTCCCATTTAGCGAATTCGTTCGCGCCTTTATCGCTGATGTTTTTTTCAAGAGATGTATGTTGCTGTCATTAATAATCCGTAATTAAAGAAAAATAAATCACTTATTTTGTTCGTGTTTTTGTTTTTCAATCGTAAATTTAGACCGTTTTACGAAAATTTAATAAAGACATACGTTTAGGAAATCTAGAGAACACAATTGGAACTATTTAAGTTTATTTAAGGCTCATTATTTTTCATGTTGAACATTTCAATCGTGAATTAAGATGTTATTAAGAAAATTTAATAATATTTCAGGCAACATGTAAAACGTTATTTAAATAATAATATAAGAAAGTTGTAGACAAAAGCTGATATGTCCTTTTCAATAAAAAAGTATGACATATCCTGACATCTTACACAGTTTTGCAAGCGAATAACTCCCATACTTGTTCATTTAAATCACAAAATTCATTTCCGGCTAGATATTTTTGTATTAGCTTGAGAGCGATTTTTGAATAAAAGATTGCAAAAAAAAACACTTTAGTTTTAGACTAAACTAGATACATAATTTTAACTATAAAAAAATCTCTACCTGAATTCTTACAGAGTTTCGATAATAAAGATTTACGGAACAATTTTAGAATCACAAACTTCATTTCGGCTATAGATTTGTATATTACCTTTAAAATGACACTTACAAGGGAAATATTAATAGCGAAATGGTAACTGTTTAGACAAACAAAGATATGTATTATTTAATAAAAGAAGTCGTCCTCAGTCTTTAATCTTACAACGTTTCTTAATGAGTATCTCCGGAAAGTATAGAAAGTACGGCATTTAATAAGAAATAATATAGGCTTAAACAAAGGCAGATATCAATATAATTGTCCACCTCGACCTTAAATATATCTAATTAATATCAAAGATCTATCCAAAAAATTTGGTCTGAATGTATGTTTCCAATCTTGGTATATTGATAGATCTTTGTTAATATCTCTGGCACTATTTACGCTAAAATCACAACATTTACTTCAGACTTTAGATATTTCTATACCTTTATAATTATCCTTGAATAATTTTATTCCATAAAGAAATAATTAAAATTTATACCAAGGCATTACTGAAAGGTATGCTTAAAAATTCCAACTTGGCCTTAAACATTACGTGTTGTCACTGAATATTGCTGCAGAGACACATATTTTATGAATCTATCATGTATATTTTTTATTTTAGTTATATTGATTAACGATGTGATACATATCGACACTTGGTTTCATGTTTCACTTGTTTTCAATCCTGCTGTGCGAAGTCATAAAGTACTGTTTATTGGAATAAAGCGGGTGTACACTATGATAATGTTGTAATCTGTCTGATTCTTCAGTAGCGGGTGACGTAATAGTTAATATGGCGGCGGTCAATTTATCGATTCTGGGATTGTCTATTTAAGTCAAATGAAGCACCTTTTTAAAAATCAATAATTTGTTATGTTTATGTTAATATCATTTCTATATATTATAACTACTACATAATATTTGTCTTATATATATGTTGGGGTCAATTTATTAGGTGACTGACACAAAATGAACATGTCTTTGGAAAGCTCCTTGTATAAATATAATAAAGAAACCAGTTACCTTTATATAAATTTAAAAAAAAAGAAGTTAATTCAGTTCTTCTTATGCACACATATCTTGCCAGTAATTTATTAAGAAGTCTACAGCAAGATTAACCTAAACATGTACTTGTGTTTTTTACAAAACAGCATGTTAGTGTGTTCAGATGGTTATGTCATAACTCACACAGCCAGTTTATACCTAATTACAACATGTCTTTAATTGCAACATTTTGATGTTATGCCATATCTTTACAGCCATAGAGGGGGAAGTTGGAAGGAGTCTTGCCTGTGATGGAGTTTTCCTGTTTACAACCAATTCCTGTGGAAAAGGTTTAGCCAAAGTTGGCACTGGTCTGCGTGGCTCTTTAAGGTAAGTACCCACACTTCTGTTTGTGACAACTGACTTTATAAACATTGTTATATTTAGTCATGTTTAATTTGCTGGACTATTCACGGAATTGGGCAAGCTATGCTACTCACCCAAATATTGGCGTCCAAACCTGCATAATGCTCGGGTTAAGTAAGGTAAATATGCAACTTCTCCATATTGTGGTTTCTACCACAGGTATTCCAACAAGGTTCTCCCTCAGGTATTCCAGCAAAACTTATCACATGTGTTTGGGGTCATTGGTTATGGTCACTGACTAAATTTCATAACCCTGACCTGCAATTAAGCAGAATTATGCCCCTTTTTATGTCCCCCAGTGTATACTACATAAATGACAAATGCGTTTTATCATTCACAGAAATTGACTTCCACTTTAGCCCCATTTTCAGATAATACTTTGTACACTTGGCAATCAAATTTAATTTCACTTGAGATTTGTCATATCTTTTTGAATAAAAAGATTACCAGATGTGTACACATTGGATTATGTGTTGAGGCATGTTATATAAAAATATCCTTTTCCTGACTGAATGTTAATTGCATGAAACCTTAAGTAGAAATTTGAAATACACATGTATATCCCACAATTAACTTAACTGTAAACTTCCAAAAATATGGCAAATGTTTGTGTTTATACAATTTTTATTTAAACATCTTTATTGTCAAATTAGGCAGCATTTGATTTTAAAACTGTATTTTTCTGTGTTTAGCATGCGATATGGACTGAAATGAATTATCGTTATTTAGGCATCCAGCCATTCGTTCAAATGTCCCGACAATTATATGATTTTGGCCTGAAAATTATGGCACGTATACATTAAATCCTAACATTTGGTTTAATTAAAAATGATGTAAAAAATATTTATTTTTTATTTTAACCTTTATTTGCTTCTTTTCAGAGGTTACGTCTATGTTAAGAACACTGAGGTTGGTCCAGGGAAAGTGGCTTATGGAAATGGCCATATTTTATACCGACCGCAGTCTTATGATGTGGAAGCTGATAATGCCAACTTTTTTCAAATCATTGATAAGCGTACATTGCAGGTTGGTACATTTAGCAGTTATATTCAACTGTTGCATTGATTTTAATTCACGTACATTTAGCATATTTAATGAAAGGTTTACATCCATTGATGTATTTTTTGTATACGTAGCTTGAAAAACTATGTTAACAAATATATGTCTCACAGACGTTAAATATAAAATAAGAAGGTAAGTTACATTTGTTAACATTACCTTGTATATAGAATTCAGCTGCCACAAAGCAAAAAGGTAAAACTAAATGAGCTGGTCTTTGAGAAAACCGGGCTAAGTGCATGTGCCTTTGGTACATGTGCATTGTCCCAGATTAGCCTATGCACTCAGCACAAGCTAACCTGATACGACACTTTCCGCTTTTATGGAATGTTTCGTTTGAAAGGTAGTATCTTCTTAACGAAAAATCCAGTCTAGGTGGACACTAAACACTTATGCATTAACCCTTTGAGCGCTGGAACCGGATTTTGAAGGCTTTTGCAAACAGTTTGGATCCAGATGAGACGCCACAGAACGTGGCGTCTCATCTGGATCCAAACTGTTTGGTATTCTGATAGTGTTCTTTGAAAAAAAATCGAAGAAAATGCTGATTTTAGAAATTTAGCAGACAACATTTTAGCAGAAGACAAATTTCCCAGCATGCAAAGGGCTAAACACTTATGCATTAAGCTCGGTATTTCCAGAGTGTGGCTATATCATTGAAGTATAATACTGTTTAGGATCTTTCAGCCTATGAAGACAATTCCAAAGCACCCTAGTATGCTCGAGTCTGGACCCTGCACAACGGTGGCATTTTGTAGCGATGGTTCCCTATTCTACTGGGTATGGTGCCCTGCAACTGTGAATGACAAGTCCAGTAAGACTATTCCTGTATATGTGGACACATTTGAGTACAAGGTTAGTATTTAAGCAAAATGTTAGACAGATACAGCCAATATTTTTATTTATTTTTTATACGCCCGTATAAAATACGGGACGTATTATGTGAAACCCCTTGGCGGGCGGGCGGCGGGCGGCGGGCTAGTCGCAAAATATGTACTTAAAAAAAAACATAGTCTAAATTGTTTCAAATAATCTTCATTTACATTTTCATTTAGTTTATTTAATAATTTACATTCTACTAAACAATAGTCAAGTCCAAGAGCTGAACAAAAATAATAAAGTTTCATATATAAATGTGTCCTTGATATTGCCCATGAAAATCAGAGATGATTCAATACATAGGTTTATAACATCATGGTTTGAAAGAAACTATGTAATAATCAATTTGATTTAATAGACCTTATATATTTAACTAAAAAGGGGGTATTTGTTTGCTTTTTGGGTAATATCGTGAATTATTTTCTCAGTAAAGTCAGAAAATAAAAAAGTTCAAGTGGGCTTGCGAAAATATGTAAAATTTCTCACTTTACTGAGAACAATAATTCACGATATTGCCCCTAAAGCAAACACATTTTCCTTTTATTTATTGCTTTTGAATATTCTCTTTCAGACAAAATTAGAATGATATCCCTCTTTTATACAAGAACATCAAAACAAACAGATGCATAGACAATATGATAAAAGTTAACATCACGTAATCCTTGCAATTAAAAAACACATATTCATGCACTTGGAAAATTTATGAACAACTTTAGAAATAAGTTGTAATATTATTTGTGGATTTACAAACCAGGAGATAAATGTAATAGTCATAATTAAATAAAACTTATCGTTTTATATGTTAGATTGTTTAAATATCTTCATGAGCACTTCATACATTGGAAAGGTAAACTCAACACTTTTCTGACCATTCAACAAGTAAAATTTAGTACATCGACAAAACAGAAAAAAAAACAATTGTGCCAAACTTTCAATTAAATGCTATTTATATAATATAATATGAACTATCAAGCATTCAATTTTTTTTAAGTTATTGCTAGACTGACCTGTATGTGTTGTGTTCTGAGAAAACTGGGCATAATGCTAGTGCGTAAATTGTCATCCTAGATTAGCCTGTGCAGTCTGCACAGGCTTATCAGGAACAACAATTTCCGCTTTTATGGAATTTTTCATTTAAATGATGTCTCTTCTTAGCGAAAATCCAGTTTAGGCGGAAAGTGTCGTCCCTGATTAGCCTGTGCGGACTGCACAGGCTAATCTGGGACGACACTTTACCCACATGCATTATGCCCAGTTTTCTCAGAACACGACACGTATTATCTACATTGTAATTGAAGCAAACATACAATGTTGTTTATCAGTGACTTTGTAACATGCATTGTATACAACACTTTTTTGTTTTCACATCTTCAATGCGCATCAAAAGCATTATTTTTTTATTCTATAATATGGCTATTATTCCAAATAAACTTAACTAAAAGTAAGCAATACAAATATGACTATTATCAGAATCCCTGCTTACATATTGACTTTCACTAATTTATAACTTTGTTTGTCCCAACGAAACCACAATATTCTTTAACATAACATACTCATATATAAGACTCCAGTGTTTTACAGATTTACCTGTACAAGTACCGGTTATACAAATTCAGATACTATCTAACAGTAAAGGGATATAATATACATCCCCTGTGAAAAGATTAATACTTCTACTGAAATATTCATTTATAAATATGTTACTGGGTGTTACAAAAATACAACACCATTAGATACACACATTTTTAATATACATGCATAGGTTGATTTTCTATTGTCTATTTTCAACATCAAGCAACGCTCCTGTAATGCTGTTAATAATGTAGATTGTATGATAATAATGCATTGAACAAC
>VMBQ01004822.1:44450-73932 GCA_007657795.1 Dreissena rostriformis
CTAGGTCATAGGGTCAATAAGTGCATTTTCAAAGGGGCCGCTTTGTCGTGTCCGGACTCTAATTCAAATTGTATTCATCCGATCTTCACCAAACTTGGTCAGCAGTTGCATCTAGTTGATATCTAGGCCAAGTTCGAATATGGGTCATGCCGGGTCAAAAACTAGGTCATAGGGTCAATAAGTGCATTTTCAAAGGGGCCACTTTGTCCGGACTCTATTTCAAATTGTATTCATCCGATCTTCACCAAACTTGGTCAGCAGTTGCATCTAGTTGATATATAGGCCAAGTTCGAATATGGGTCATGCCGGGTCAAAAACTAGGTCATAGGGTCAATTAGTGCATTTTCAACGGCGCCACTTTGTCCGGACTCTAATTCAAATAGTTTTCATCCGATCTTCACCAAACTTGCTCAGAAGTTGAGTCTAGACAATATCTAGGCCAAGTTGGAATATGGGTCATGCCGGGTCAAAAACTAGGTCATGGGGTCACTTAGTGCATTTCAAGGATTTCATGGTGTCCGCTCTCTAAATGAAGTAGTTTTCACCCGATCTTCACCAAATTTGGTCAAAAGTTGTGTCTATATGATATGTAGGTCAGGTTTAAATATGGGTCATGCCGGGTCAAAAACTAGGTCACGAGGTTACTTAGTGCATTTCAAGCATTTAGCATGGTGTCCGCTCTCTAATTGAAGTAGTTTTCATCTGATCTTCACCTAATTTGGTTACAAGTTGTGTCTAGATGATATGTAGGTCAAGTTCGAATATGGGTCATGCCCGGTCAAAAACGAGGTCACATGGTGCATTTAAAGCATTTAGCATGGTGTCCGCTCTCTAATTGAAGTAGTTTTCATCTGATCTTCACCAAATTTAGTCAGATGTTACATCTAAATGATATCTAGGTCAAGTTCAAATATGGGTCATGCCAAGTCAATAACTAGGTCTTGAGGTCACTTAGTGCATTTCAAGCATTGAGCATGGTGTCCAAAACCTTCGAACGGGCGTATCTTGTGACAGTTTGGCACTCTTGTTTATTTTTGGGGTTTAACAAGAATTTCGATGTCATGATTCATTGAAAATTGTAACACAATATTGCATTCGTAATGATTGCTATTGTATGTTATTAGATAAATAAATATTTGAGCATAGTTGTTTTTTAAAGTTAAAAATCCAAATTTAAAAGCCTCAAATATTTGATGACCAGTATTTCTTTAAAATATTAATTGACTTAATTGTTTAATTTTCTTGTATTAAATATGGCTCTGCCTGCAGATTGGTGACAGCACAGTTGTGCCTGTACGGTCACGTATAGCCCTTGTGAAGAAGGACACGGATGCCAAGTCCAATGATTCTCTGATGTCCAGATTGAGGCCTATTTACCGCGGATCTGCAAGTGCCCTGGCTGCACTGGTTGGTGTGGATAGCGCATCAGGCAAAAAAGAAGATGGTGAGCACATTCGGTACATTTATCTAATTTGTTTTTGCATATGAAGAAGGACTCATTTTCAAATTGTGATGCTTTCATTTTATTAGAAAGAAGGTGACAACCATGTTGTTATTTTCTACGCCTTTTGGATTATATATTGGAATCATATAATTCTTTTTGTTCATTCCAGTATGTGGTGAGATCAATTTCATTGATTATTTCTTGATTATTTTAGCATAGAAAAATACTCATTATGATCAACTTGTAGGATTGGTTTGATAGTTTAGTCTTCCTGCAAACATAACTAAAGGGATTGAAAGATGGCTCAGCAAGTAGAATCCAAATCCTCTGCGTAAAGACTAACAACAATCATTAAGTGTGCTCTTATTTTCAGCCAATCCGCAGCAAGGCAGCACGTCATGTGGTCTGGCACTGAAGGTGCTGGTGAAGACGCCTGTGTTCACGGAGGGAAGCCACCTGGTCTTGCTCACCTCCCTCCCCGGGGCCAGCGCAGGCAGTGCTTCTAGGTCACCCTTCGGAAGTGTCGGAGCACTGTCCTCCATACGATGTGGTTGGTTAATGTTAATCATTTATACTAAAAATGTAAAATGGATATTGTTTGTAGTTATTTCCCTTCAGAGATGAAAACAAAATAACAGCGAGTATTATAGAAAAATACTAATGTACATGTATGCTAGAGTGATTTATGCTGTATGCTTTACTTATGTGCAATGTATTGATGTTTTTCAGCCCTGGCCACAAACCACTGTTACAGCCTGACAGACGGCCATTTGTCACAACGGCCAGAGCTGGTTGATGCTCCCAACTGTTCAATAGCCAGAGGAGCCCTAATTCCAACTCTAGGTACAGCAGTGCCATATATGTATTTCATAGGGTTTCTTAACCTTTTGTTTTAATTCTTTTAGTTTTTAATTTTATATATTAGATACAAAATATATATGATCCTGATTAATGTATGATAAAAAAAAAGTGTCATTTAGCGTGTGAAAGAAAGTCATGTTAACATTTGTAAATTGCATGTTCTCTTGTCAATTCTATGCCCACTGTTAATCCAACGTGTTAATCAACTATATTCGTTGCAGGTGTTTGCTATGACGTATGTAACAACCTATTGTGGGCGTGCAGCACTGACTGGGTGGACCAGTTCAACAACCCCTCTCACCAGGCCCCTCATCACATCAGGGCCAGTCTGGGCATAGTAGCCACATCGGGGAAACCAGACACAAGTAAGCATTCCTGCTATTAACAGTTTCAGTGGTACAGTGAGCTGTTCTTTTCAATTTCATATTTATGTTAGTTCTTTTGTCTTACCATTCGAAATTAAAAACACAAATCTTAAATATAAAGTAAAACAATTAAAGGTGTGGGACCGGGCTGGTTTCCAGAGTGTACACCTTTGTCTGAAGATATTGCCCCATTGATGCAAAATGATACTATGTGACATTAAAATTAAATGTCACATGGTACCTTTTTGCACCTTTGGGGCGATATTTGTTTTGCTATCTTCTGCAGTTGTAGTTTCTTTTATGAGATACATGATTAATTGTTAAAAAAAATAATCTGCTCTTTTTGTCTAAAATTGCTTGAGCAAAAAATAATTGCCTGCTTCAAAATAATGTATTTAGTTACTAAAAAACAAGTTGAGGAAAACTAACTCTGCCCTGTTTCACCTCTGTGTTATAGAGGCAGCAGCCAGCAGTGTGGACATGCCGGTATCCATGGTGATCCAGCAACTGTTGCAGCATGTGGGTGGTATGTGCCTGCACCAGCTGCACAGTGACCTGAATTACACAGTTCACATGTTCGGCAGCTACATACTCCAGCAGTACCCCATAGACTACACCAACCTGGCTCGTATCTCCGATATCCTCAACAAGTCTCTGGTATCCGGACACTCACAGGCGGTGATCTGCGCATTGATTGTCCTGCAGGTATGATTCATTTGAGCAGCGGTCTTGAAAAACCAGGCTTAATGCATGTGCATAAAGTGTCGTCCCAGATTAGCCTGTGCAGTCTGGCTAATCAGGGACAACCGTTCCCTCCTAGACTGAATTTTTTATTAGAAGAGATTTCTTTGAAACTAAACATTCCATAAAAGAGGAAATTCATCCCAGATTTGCCTATGTGGGCTCAGTGGTGCAATTTTGCCACAGATAGTCAGATTTCCGGGGATCCCATTGACCCAGTGTTCATTTCTGAGATTCATATAAATTAGTAAAAAAAAAACTGGGGGTGACAGGGTGTGAGTATGACCGATTCTGAGGCATATTTTATAAGCCACAGGAAATATCAGATTTTGAAAACTGTTGGCATATAACCCTGGTAGCTTTATTCGAAAATTGCACAAGAAGTATTTTTGTAATGAGCTATGTTATTGACTTTTGTATCTCAATCTTCCAGTTAAAATTGATCTTTGAACATGTG
The DNA here is from genome assembly GCA_007657795.1 of Dreissena rostriformis. Lineage (NCBI taxonomy): Eukaryota > Metazoa > Mollusca > Bivalvia > Myida > Dreissenidae > Dreissena > Dreissena rostriformis. The sequence continues at coordinate 48,319 of VMBQ01004822.1, forward strand.
TTGGGTATTTATTTGCTGATTCGTTTGCAAATTGTGTCATTCTGATGAAAATGAATATTCTTATGAAAATGAATATTATTGGGGAAAAAAACGAACAATTCTTACCATTTCATACCAAATCTCGGTAATTGACAAATCAGTGATAATTAAAAATGAAAAGTTGATGTCTAGAAACAATATTTGAGTCGTGTTCTGAGAAAACTGGGCATAATGCATGTGCGTCAAGTGTCGTCCAAGATTAGCCAGTGCAGTCCGCACAGGCTAATCAGGGACGACACTTTCCGCTTTTTTGACATTTTTCGTTTAAATGAAGTCTCTTCTGAGCAAAATCCAATTTAGGCAAAAAGTTTTCCATTGATAAGCCGGTGCCGACTGCACAGGCTAATCTGGGACGACACTTTACGCACATGCATATTGCCCAGTTTTCTCAGAACGCGACACATTGGATAAAGATAAAAGAGCAGATTCCGTTTCCTAATGGTTGAGGAAGATTGACTTTCCTGGTAAGGTGATGTATCTTCCAAGTTCCATTTGAAAAAATATTGAACTACGGTTTCTGTGGTAAAGTGTTGTAATTTGAACACAGTACAAAGTAGAGACATCAAGCAAAAATTGAATATTGTCAGCATCATTCACAAAATGACGAGCATTACAGAATTAACCTCAATGAATACTGTTAAATTTGCATCATTTAATAGTACAAGTAGTTAAAAAAACGTTTTAAGAAATAAATCTTATTGTCAAGTTCAACTATGAGTTTATTTGTATGTCTATTTTAAGAGGTATGTCACCCCATTACGCACATCTGGTTGTATAAAATCAGTCAACATAATTTTCCTCCCCTCGGACTTCTCCTCAATCACACCATAGGGCTGCACAGGCTTGTCTGGTACAACACTTTATGCACATGCGTTAAGCCGAGATTTCCTTCAAGACCAGTTCATTTAAGAATATGCTCTCATGCTTAAGTAGTCTTCTTTATTTTCTTCCAAATGAGTGAAAAAGCAAAGACCTTCATGAAAATGATTGCTAAACTGTTGGCAATATATTGTGTATAGAACCAAACAATCAATCTTATTATGTTACTAGAATCGGTCGGTGCACTAACATACTGTTTGAACGTATTTGTTGTAATATATATTTTATATATGTCTGGATGTTGTTTAATTAAAACGAAGATATTTGAGTGCTTGAGTTTTTACTGGCTTGAACAACAAAAAAGCAGTACATTTGTTGAATATCGAAAACTGTATTTCAGTTACTATTCAAAATGAGTGTCATAAAGATAGACAACCCAGAGCAAGAAGAACTGTTGCAGAAAACCAGGTATTAAAAGAATATTTGTAGGAAATACCTTATTTTGCCTTAAGTATGTTAAGAAGAAATGTTTGAAGTTACATTAATTATGATGTATTGGAACTGCTGGAAAACATTTTTGTGAAAGTTAAAAATATGTACGCCCTTCTTAGCAGAAGCTGCAGTTTATTTCTTTGCACCTGTGTGTCAGTTGGTAGGAAGGATAGTGGGTTGGTAGACAATATCTAGAAAACCCTTTGATCTGCAATCATGAACATTGATATGATACTTGTTGCAGGGAGATTAAGTTCAAAGGTCAAGGTCATAGGGGCTTGTAACATGAAATATATAGTTAAAATTGTCAGTTTGAGTACTGTTAATAACAATAACAATCTCTTAAGCAGACTTTTAATAAGGACAAAACACACTCTTAAGATTGGACACTGTATTCCCTTTGGACACCTCATTCCCTAATTATTGGAATATATTATGGTATTGGTTCCTTCTGACGATAGTTCCTAGGCTAATTTTGACATTGGTTCCTACCTTAGTTTGACAAAGTGGACAATAGTTCCTACATTATATTGTCATTTCGGACATTGGTTCCTAAATGAGTCGTGTTCTGAGAAAACTGGGCATAATGCATATGCGTAAAGTGTCGTCCCAGATAAGCCTGTGCAGTCTGCACAGGCTAATCAGGGACAACACTTTCCGCCTAAATTGAATTTTTGCTAAGAAGAGACTTCATTTAAACGAAAAATTCCATAAAAGCGGAAATTGTCGTCCGTGATGAGCCTGTGCGGACTGCACAGGCTAATCTGGGATGACAATTTACGCACAAGCATTATGCCCAGTTTTCTCAGAACACGACACAAATTATATTTAAACCCTTAATATTAAATATTTGTTAACGTGGTTTAAGAAAACCTGTTCCTGCCAGCTTAATTAACAATGAATGTTGTTTTTTATTGCTGGCAGATTTCTTACTGTGGGGAATTTAAATCAATAAAGATTGAAGCACATTGGGGGTAGGTGATGCCTGATTTACAAACATCTCATGTTTCAGTTAACAGGCATTGAAAATACAACTTACGCTTCTATTGTAGGAAACTAGTTTGGCAATTGGTATCCTTGAAGAGGGAAGATGGTCAGCATTTGAACATGGGTCGAGTGCAGAAGGAAGCCTGCCTGGTGTTAGCCAATGGACTGATGGTGCTGTACCCTAAACCTGAACAGAGGGTCGACCTGATGAGGCAGTTGCTCAGTGAAGGTGTGCTTTGTGTTCTTGTACTATGAACACAATCTTTACTTACAATAAATGAAAACAAAATGCATAGTATAAAGTGTGAAATTGGTGTACTGGTTATATTGCTGGTCTCAATTTGTCTGTTCATTGTGTTATGTTTCTTGTTGTAATGTGCCTTGATTTAACCATTTAGCATTAGCAAATCGATCAAAGCTCAAAACCATAATAGTAAGCAGAAGCAGAATAATTAATAAGATGAAAAAAAAAACATTATTTACATGCTTTACATGCTTTTACCATATACATGTCTCATTAGGACAGATTAAACTGGTGTAACCAAGTAACTGTTTACCAAGTTTGTGCTGACTTGTCAATGAGACACATTTCAGTGAAATTCCATCATGCTACTAATCTGTTGGTTTTCAGGAGAGCACCCTGGACTGTGCTGTCTGAGAGACAAGCTGCTAGTAGACTTCACAGAGCAACTCAAGGGTCACATCACCAGTCTAGACCAGTACCGGACTGTCAGGTATGTGTAACAAGTGTGCGTATTACTATATACTATACCTCACATATTTATGTTTCTTCTTTGCATGAATAAACACCCAAGGTCAATTATTTTTGTTAATTGGAATATTCTTTGTGCACTTTTTCAACTATGATGATTCTTCAAATCTTTAGACATTTATGTGGAATAGTCAGAAGTGTTCTGTATTTTGTAAAAATGGTTCTATCTTAAATAAAATAAAACATCACCATGCTTACAAGGTTTTTCAAAGTGAGCCACACTCGTGGAAAAGGGGGCTTAATGCATGTGCATAAAGTGTTGTTTAAGATTTGCCTGTGCAGTCCACACAGGCTTATCTGGGACGAAACTTTCCGCTTAGACCGAATTTTTGTTTAGAAGAGACTTTCTTTAAAAGAAAAATTCAGTAAAAGCAGCAAGTGTCTTTCCTGTTTAGCCTGTGCGGACTGCACAGGATAATCTGGGACGATACTTTACACATATGCATTAATCCCCATTTTACAGAGCTAGACTCAAGTATTTTTCACAGAGAGATGCTTCTCTCTTTCAGCCTGCCAGATGATGTGATTTCCCTGCTCATTAAGAGGACATTGAAGGAGTCTAAGAGTCTGCTGCAAGATGCCACCAAGATGGATAAACAGCAGCTGGAGCACATGCTGTCAGAAATACCTGTAAGCCTTCACCAGAACATGATTGGCCTGTGAAGATGCTTTTGATACTTGCAGTTGTATAAAGTTGTATAAACCTTTTACATGACTCACTAGCAAGTATGTGGATTTACTTTAAATAGTACTGTTTGTCAAGTAAAACAGAATGCATATAACAAAACGTAATTTGTTCCTTACTGTTGTATGTTGTATAAGACTCATTTCATCCTGCAAATATTCTGTAACCCAAATGTCTGTTCGGTAGTTTTTTTTTTATAGACAAAGTGGGTTGCTTAACCCTTTGCATGCTGGGATATTTGTTGTCTGCTAAAATGTCGTCTGCTTAATTTCTAAAATCAGCATTTTCTTCATTTTTTTTCAAAGAATACTATCAGAATAGCAAACAGTTTGGATCCTGATGAGACGCCACGTTCTGTGGCGTCTCATCTGGATCCAAACTGTTTGCAAAGGCCTTCAAAATTCGGTTCCAGCGCTTAAAGGGTTAAAGCAATGCACGTGTCAGTTCATCTTAATGTATGTTGCTCTGTTTTTTTCATCCTACTAAACTTGTCCAGACTGTAAATTTATCATTTATCAGACAGTTAAAAAAACGTAACACAAATGATGTAAACAATCCTGTTGCACTTAACACCATTAAGTACTTAGCTTGAAGGTTTTTGTCACACTTATAGTTTGAACGTCCTAACTGGAGTTATTGCCCCTTTTTATATTAAAAAATTCCATGTTGAAACGCGGACTGCACAGGGACGACACTTTATGCACATGCATATAACCCCCTTTTCTCAGAGCGTGATTCATATATATAAACATGCAGGTGGCGAGTCCCTGTCTGAGGTTTCTGATGGCCCTGCAGTCCTTCATGCTCAGAGAGGCAGTCCTGTATGCTGTACCAGACACAAAGACTGGACCTGACACTGACAGACACACATTAAAGGTACATGGATACACTTCTCATAGTGGTTCTATCTCTCATAAATTAGTCTCTGAATACATCTAGTTGTTAATTACCCTAATAATGATTTTCTGGTACATTTTTGTTTAGAGGGTAAACAAACTTTCAAATCAGAATTTAAAAAATAAATAATTTTGTACGTAGATGGCCTTGTTTTATTTTATGTTGATTACTCGTGATTTTTGTGCAGTTTGCATGTATATGCTTTCTCTGGTCATCTTCTGATCTTATATACTTTTCTTTTGTTCAAGGAGCTCTGGAAAATGCTTGAAACATTTGCCAAAAATGTGTTCAGAGAAGCCTGTGAGGTAAACATACTCATATTGTCAGTATCATATTGCCAGTATCATATTGTCAGTATCATATTGCCAGTATCATATTGTCAGTATCATATTGTCAGTATCATATTGTCAGTATCATATTGCCAGTAGCATATTGTCAGTATCATATTGCCAGTATCATATTGTAAGTAGCATATTGTAAGTAGCATATTGTCAGTAGCATATTGTCAGTATCATATTGACAGTATTGTATTGACAGTATCGTATTGACAGTATTTTCTGCCTTTATTTTGTGAATTTAAAGGCACTGTTTTTCTTTGACTGTTTGCTTGCCTCAACCCTAAAAATAAAAAATCTGTCTTTAAATTAAAAAAAAAACACACCCAGATATATATGTTTGATGAATTACAAACTATATAAGTATTTTTAAATTTTAAGTTTTATTGAACAGAAATCAGTCATCACTGTGCATTACATTCTTATGAAATGATTGCAGCAGTTTTGAAAATTGAGATTGATTTTTAACAGTTCAAGTCTGTCCATATTCTAGATTCTGAAGACTTTACTGGAATGTTGCCAGACACTGATTACGGACAGTGTTTCCGACCTTGAGACAAGGTTACAAGGCCTTGAGAAGGTTGCCAAGGTGACCATACTAGGTCACATGGTTCCCCCATTAATGACGGCACTAACCCACATGAACCTGCAGTGCTTGAACCTGGCTGATACTCTGATGCCTACCTTGGTCGAGTTGGTCGTCTTCTCCAGCCAGGTTGGAGAAACATAGTCACTTAAGCTGAGACTGCTCAATATGTCTATGTACATTTATCATGTTTATGCTCGTTTATAAAATGGATGACACTCTTGATGCGATAAAACATAAATATTTTGACCTTGGTTTTAGTCATTTTCATATTTTTTCTGCATGTTAAATCTGACACAATGAAAAAGAGTGTTATGTCAATAATATTTTATTGTGAAGTGCAGGGATGATTATCATATTTGAATTTGAAATTTTACAGTGAGTTTGTATCTCAGATATAACGATCTTGCAGCATTTCTTACAGTCTATCTAATTCTAAATTAAATTCCAACTCTATATATGATATTGTTACTCTCTTAATTGATTTTCATTAGGCTGCCCTATTGTTGAAGAGTCGTGTACAGATCATTCACCAGGCAGACATGGAGACTGACTCTGAATCAGAAGCAAACGACAGCAGTGGTCAAACGTACGCATGCCTTTGATACTTGCTCTTATTATAACAAAACCCTTAAAAGTGTCATAATCTCAGGTACTTTCATATGTTTATCAGTCATTATAAAAGCTATATTGTTTCATCTTTGAAAATAGGATATATACTTTATATGAGAACTTACGATTTGTTTCTGTTCAAAATTAATTTATGTGTGAGTACCAGTAAAACAACATGTAATATAATTTTCGTGAAGTCGTGTAAATACATGAATATGAGTCGCGCTCTGTGAAAATGGGGTTTAATGCATTTGCTTAAAGTGTTGTTCCAGATTAGCCTGTGCAGTCAGCACAGGCTAATCAGGGACAATACTTTCCGCCTGAATTGGAACTTTTGTCAAGAAGAGTCTTCCTTTAAACAAAAAATTTAATTACAGCGGAAAGTGTCGTCCCTGATTAGCCTGTGTGGACTGCACAGGCTAATCTGGGATGACACTACACACATGCATTTAACCCCCTTTTCACAGAGCGACACTCATATTAATCCTGTTTCAGAGCTGAACCAGAAAGCCAGATGGAGGAAGAGGGGTTCCTGTCTGGGTTGAAGATCCCCGCCCCCTGGTCCTCGGGGAAGTCCATAGAGAGCATCCACCCCGTGAGAGACAACTACAAGTTCAAGGAGACAGTGCACATTCCGGGGGCCAGGTGCCTGTACCTGAGGTTCGATAACCGCTGTGCCTCACAGTATGACTATGATAAGGTAGGAAGCCTGCATCTCGATTGAACAGCATTGATACATGGGCAATGTTGAATATGAAATGTTGTTTTATTTATGTTTTATCATTGTAATATAATATATCGTGAATAATAGATATGAAAATGTGTAAATATATGTCTTCATTTGTATGCATGTATGCTTGAATGTTTGGAAAATAATATAAGATGCTTGTCAATCAAGGATTGAGTTGACAAATTATAGGACACTCTTCCAACAGTGTTAATATTTGTATATGCCGTCGTCGTAGACATACAGTTATTGCATAGTCTCTCCTTCCGGTCATCCTTTGTCATTCTGTCTCGCCTCTTGTGCTGAGACTAACAAAGTATTGAAGGTATTCAAATGAAACTTTATATTATGATAGATGGTATGAAGGAGAAGTACAGAGTACAAGGACCATCACTCTTTTATCAGGATTTTTTTCTGCTAGTTAAATGTTGTTTATTTCATTGTAGATGATACTGTATGCTGGAGCTAACACAACATCAAAGAAAGTGGCTGAGTATGGAGGAAATACGTATGGCTTTGGAAGCCGTAGTGTTCTGGGCTCAGGCTGGCCAAAAGATCTAGTCAGGGTTGGTACATTTATTTGGGACTTTTGTTCTTATTGTACATATTTTTAAGTGAAACACACAAAATGTGTTGTCAGTGTTTGCTTTTTGTGAACCTATTTGTTCCATTTGCTCTTGACAGAGCAGTTTCTTACATCACCAATATGCAATCTAAGAATGCATATCTGCATGTAGATACATGCATATCTGCATGTATCTGCATGTAACAACTTTCTTGCCCCTTATAAGTAATTAATTGTTTCCATTGGTCTGCATAGAACAAAGTCTTTAAGCATTCTATAATTCATGTATTGTATGATTACTTTTGAAGGTTTGTTCTGTATTGCAGGTTGAGGGAGATACANTGAACAGCATTGATACATGGGCAATGTTGAATATGAAAATTGTAATGTTGTTTTATTTATGTGTTTTCATTGTAATATAATATATCATGAATTATATATATGAAAATGTGTAAACATATGTCTCTGTTTCTATGCATGTATGATTGAATTTTTGGAAAATAATAGAAGATTGTCAATCAAGGAGTGAGTTGGCAAATTATGGGACACACTTCCAAAGTGTTAATATTTGTATATGCCGTCGAAGGGAGACATACAGTAATTGCATAGTCTCTCCTTCCAGTCATCCTTTGTCATTCTATCTCGCCTCTTGTGCGGAGATTAACTCAGAAAGTATTGAAGGTATTCAAATGAAACTTTATATAATGATAGATGGTATGAAGGAGAAGTGCAGAGTACAAGGACCATCACTCTTTTATCAGGATTTTTTTCCGCTAGGTACATTTTGTTATCCCCCGCCGAAGGCGGAGGGATATTGTTTTGGCGTTGTCCGTCCGTCCTATCCCCCGCCAAAGGCGGAGGGATATTGTTTTAGCGTTGTCCGTCTGTTCTTCCGCCCGTCCTTTCGTCCGTCCGGCACTTTTGTGTCAGGAGCCATATCTTGGAAGTACTTTGGCAGATTTCATTGAAACTTGGTATGAGCATATATATGGATAAGAGGATGATGCACGCCAAATGGCATTGTACACCATCTATTAATAACAGAGTTATGGCCCTTTGTATCTTGAAAAAATGCTTTTTTCTGTGACAAAGCTCTAAATTGGCGGGGGATATCAATTCAACGAATTTGCTTTTTTATTTCAATGTAGATGATACTGTATGCTGGAGCTAACACAACATCAAAGAAAGTGGCTGAGTATGGAGGAAATACGTATGGCTTTGGAAGCCGTAGTGTTCTGGGCTCAGGCTGGCCAAAAGATCTAGTCAGGGTTGGTACATTTATTTGGGACTTTTGTTCTTATTGTACATATTTTTAAGTGAAACACACAAAATGTGTTGTCAGTGTTTGCTTTTTGTGAACCTATTTTTTCCATTTGCTCTTGACAGAGCAGTTTCTTACATCACCAATATGCAATCTAAGAATGCATATCTGCATGTAGATACATGCATATCTGCATGTATCTGCATGTAACAACTTTCTTGCCCCTTATAAGTAATTAATTGTTTCCATTGGTCTGCATAGAACAAAGTCTTTAAGCATTCTATAATTCATGTATTGTATGATTACTTTTGAAGGTTTGTTCTGTATTGCAGGTTGAGGGAGATACAGTGACATTTTCATTTGAGATGAGGTCTGGTAGAGAACACAACACCCCGGACAAGGCCCTGTGGGGCTTCCTGGTCACCATCAGGGCTCAGGTAGGACACAACTATGTCCATTGGCATGTTAGAAAATGCATATCTCAGTCAAAGAGTACTTTCTTTAAGTACTGACCAGTCCTGTGTGAAGTGGTTCTTTCTGTTTGTGATGAACAGCAAGTATTTATTTATTATCATTCAAAAGAGACATGAGGTCAGTGTTCATGGTATGGCAATTTAAGAAACTATCGGGCTATATTAAATTATATACACATTAATATTCCACAATTAAATGTCATTAACATCAAAGCTAACTATATATGACTGTGAAAGTTTTTTTAGCTTTGTTTAGCCAAACATAAACAAGATCCTTGAATCAGTTATATCCAGTTCTTTAACCCTTTCCCACTCAAAAGCATAGTTAAAATGGCTAATGCAAACAGCAAAAAAACAGAACAGCCTGCGAGTAACTCGCAGTCTCCTCAGGTTTTATGCTGTTTGCTGCTCATCAGTACCTTAGCTGAAAATGAAGCCTTTCAAACTTAAATCTAGTAAGAAAGGTTTTAAATTGAATTTGATTTTCTAAGGGACTAAAACGGTCAAAGTGCGTAGCTGAGTAGTAAAGGGTTAACAAACACATTCCTGTAAATGTTTTGTTGTAATGTATAAATATTGTGTTACCATGGCTACTAAACACAATCATGATGTGTCTGTATTCAGGAGACCCCCGAGGAGATATCGACTGGCCTGCCGTTTCTAGCGGACCTGGCGCTGGGTCTGTCAGTGCTGGCCTGCACCATGCTGCAGCTCATGTATCAGGGACCCGAGACAACCAGGGAGGAGGAGGCCTGTCAACATCTACTCAAGTCTAAACTGTTGCAGAGGTTGGTCGTCTTTATTATCTTTGTGTTGATTTGCTTATATATATGTTAGGGGTGCAATCGGATAGCCAGGATTAATGGTGTTGTGTGAAGTGTTGTCCTTGATCAGCCTTTACATTATAAAGAGGCTAATCTAAGAGGGCACATTGATCTTTTATGGTATTTTCTGGGGGTTTTTAAGGAAGCATTTTCTTAATTCAAATTTGCTGTAGGTGGAAAGTGCCATTGATTAGCTGAACTACCCTGTGTGATGTGAAGTTCATGTAATTACACTACAATACAAAGTAAAGTGTTCTTATCATGTATATTGCAGGTGTGTGTGGCAGTCTGGGTCAGTGAGCACTGCCCCAGGGTCCCCTAAACCATCATCTAAAGCCCCCCAGCCAGTGGACCCCTGCATGTCCCCAATGAGCCCCCGTATCCCGCGCATTAAGCTGCCCTCCGAGATCATGAAGAACTTGCTCAGCCTGGCTCAGAGGCATCCTCCACACCTGAGGCCTAGCATGAGGTACTGAATTGAGGGAAAGCTTTGGAAATTTATCTCGGCATTTAACTGTTGTTTGATCAAGCTGAATATTTTGGCTGTTTGTGTGGATGGACAAGTGATTTTTTCATAACATATATAACAATTGATCTGAAAATATACACAAATAAAGGTACAGCAGGTTTTAATCTTATTTATGTAATAATAAACAAAATACCCATGGTTCAGTTTGTCATTGGAAAAAAAAAGATCAGCCATACTGTTCCTAAATGCAATTTCAATCGGCACTTTTGTCTTAATTCTTGACAGAACAAACGGCAATTCATGATTTTTATCTGCAAATTGCTGATTGCTGACGAAAATCTGAATCTTTGCACATATTGTGATACTGTGATTACTATTGAATGTTGATAATGTTTCACAACAATTTCGATACCATACCATTTAATGACGAGTTAATTAATATTGAGTATCAACATGTCTTTGTTGCATAATTAAAATCAAATACTAGTATGGTAATGTACAATTGATTGATTGATGCAGCAGCGAAATAATTGTTCCAGCAGAAAAGACATTGGTTGAAAGATACTTGTTTTGTATTAAAAGTGTCTTGCTATATGCTATCTTGTTTTGATAGCTTATGATCATTTTTTTATATTCCTTTTAGAATTTGCATGCTAAACTTTTACAGGTCTTTACATTACTTCATGGCTGTGCCAGAAAATGAAAAAAGTTTGAGTTTATATCATAACTATGAATATTCACAATATTATGCCTTTCTTAACTCAAGTGATGCCATCAAACCTGATGTGATTTTGGAGCGGATAGTGTCTGCAGTTGTGAAGCATCTCGGACTGGAGGAGACCGTGCGGTTCTTCACTCCCTCAAAGGAGAATCAGACAGACGAGTTCCAGCTTTTAACCTCGTTGATGGAGGAGATTTGTAGACGAACTGATGCTCTTATCAGGCAACTCCAGGTAATGATAACCTACGTACATTTGTCAGCAGCAATAGTAGCATGGTGTTTGTAAATGTTGGATCAGGATCCCCACATCTCTGGAAGAAACCATATGCTCTGAAGGTTCAAACAAAGCTGACTTATTAGCTCTGCTGTTTTCGAAGAAAACCCGAGGTATTGTCATAGCCAGCTCGTCGTCAGCCATCCGACGTCAGCTGTCGGCCGTCCGCGTCGTCCTAAAACCTTAACATTGGCCATAACTTTGGCAATATTAAAGATAGCAACTTGAAATTTGGCATGCATGTGTATCTCGTGGAGCTGCACATTTTGAGTGGTGAAAGGTCATCCTTCAAGGTCAAAGGTCAAAAAAACATTTTTTTTTATTTTTTTTTTTCCAAAACTGCACCCACAGCCGAGCGTTGGCACCCGGTCTGCAGTGCTCTTGTTTTATGCACCAATTGTAGTTTCACTCCATGTTTAAGGATTTCAGCTTAGTATGTACCCTAAGATAAGTGTTTTTTTTCAAAATCTAGCCCATTCCGGAGTAAGTCTTTTGTTTAGGTATTTCCTTTTGAATTATAAAAAAAAATCACAAAACACTAAATTCAAATTGTTCAGACTGCAGCAAAACTGCATTTATAATACCAACAACTTACGGTGAATAATTGCAGCATTACAATGACTGTTAGCTCATACTGTGTTGGTGCGTTTACATGGAGACCTGATGTGCTGCCCTTGTTGATGTGTGAAAATACCAAAGTTAATGTGCTCACTGTTCTGCAGGCACTGGCTGACTTGGAGCAGAGATGGCACACAGAGCTGATAGACCGTAACGAAGATAAGACACTGGACACTCCTCCATTCTTTCATGACTACCATCTACAAGAGGTACTAACAGTGACTTAACCCTTTGCATGCTGGGAAATTTGTCATCTGCTAAAATGTTGTCTGCTAAATTTCTTAAATTAGCATTTTCTTCGATTTTTTTTCAAAGAATACTATCAGGATAGCAAACAGTTCTGTGGCGTCTCATCTGGATCCAAACTGTTTGCAAAGGCCTTCAAAATCCGGTTCCAGCGCTTAAAGGGTTAAGAAAGTGAAACATAAAATATAATTGTGTTTGTTATGGGCATTAGCAATTATCGATGGATTATTTATCTGTGCTTAAAGTGTCGTCCCAGATTAGCGTGTGCAGTCTGCACAGGCTAATGAAGGATGCCGCTTTCCGCCTAAACTAGATTTTCATCAAGAAAAAAATACAATAAAAGCAGAAAGTGTCGTCCCTGACTGCATAGGCTAATCTGGGACAATACTTTACGCACATGCATTCAACCCCCTTTTCTCAGAGCACGGCCCAATTGTTCTTTCAGACCCAGTTTAAGGCTCTCTCTATGTTGTGTTTCCTGAAGGACGTTTCCATGGATTCTAGTAAACTGGAAGATGCAGCGACAGAGCTCCGGTAGGATTATTATGTGACTGTATTACTTCATTTTTTTCAATTGAAACATGTTTAGATGATAAACTTGAAACGACAAAAATTGAAATAAATTTCAATGCATTAAATTAAAATTACACGCTAAACTTACATGCACAGTTGCATTTATGTTGAATGCTACATAAATGTCCTTAAGGAAATTTTGCTTTTTTTATTAACAGAGATTGCCAGATGATTTTGAATGACATGTTTTGGTCATGCGACCATGGGCAAGTCTTCATGTGCATGTTATTTAAGAAATAATATTTTTCTATCATAGTTTGTTGTTGAATAACCCACAGTAAGGAGTATAGATGCGTAGGAATTAAATCATGAGTGCGATGTTTAGTGACGTCATTGAATTGTACAAACATATGACGTTGTTTTCATTAATAAATATTTTGCAAATGACATCACTTTCATTGAGAACAAAAATCGTAGAAACTAAATGACGTCACGTTTATTGATGCTACTGAAAAGCTGACATGCTATGAATGTTTTCTTAATAATGTTTCCTAACAAATAACATTCTTTGTAGGCGTGGTTATGCCACTTATCACCGAATATACAATTTGTTGTTTCATTACATTTATATACATGCTACATTTATTGCATTTCTTTTAGAGCGGGTTAAAGCATGTGCATTTTACTGCAATATTTTCTTTATTTATTCGGAACTATTTTCGAAACATTAAGCTCAGAACATAATTATTGCAGAATAACCCACACTTGATTTTCTTCTTTGTCTATAGAAAACAAGTCGCGTGTAGTTTTAAAATATTTTGTAATGCGTACACCCGGTTCATGCATGTGTATAAAGTTTGTTTAAGTTACTCTTTCCAACATTGCTAAATTCATATTTATATTGTAACAAACCAGAACAGTTCTGAAAAACTGTTAATTTCACTGTCAAATCTTCTATCAAAATCATCATGTGAATTACAAAAAAAGTGAAACTAAATTTTATTATTTTTTCAGAGAGAAGTTGGATGGTGAGATATCGTCCACTGCTAGTTCAGTCACTGACCCCCTACAGAAGACACGTCAGCTGGTGGACGGGATACTGTCTAGGCTTGACCTGCTGCTACACGTCAATATCTCCCCGGGGGATGCAGGCACTCTTACACGCACCGTGTCCCAGTGCCTCGAGGCCATCAAGTCAGGTAATAGGAGGAAAATATGCACAAGACTCGCTCTAGGAAAACTGGGCTTAATGCATGTGTATAAAGTGTTGTCCCAGATTAGCATGTGCAGTCTGCACAGGTTAATCAGGGACAACACTTTCCGCTTTTATGGTAATTTTTGTTTGTTTTAAGGTATTCTCTTTTAAGGGAAAATCCAGTTTATGCGGAAAGTGTCGTCCCTTATTAGCTTGTGTGGATTGCACATGCTAATCTGGGACGACAATTAAGTCATATGCATTAAGCCACGTTTACCGAGAGCAATACTCGTATGTTTGAAAGGTCTTACTCAAAGAGGTCCACCATTTATTTTGCATTAAAATATGAAGCAGCTTTGTATTTGCTTAACTTAAAGTAAATTTTCATCATCTGTGCTTCAGTGATGTATGAATGTTTGCAGGGTCCCAGGTGATGGTCAAGTCGGACCCTGACATGTTCCACGCCACGGTGACAAGAAGTATGTCTGCTCCGTCTGGGGTGGACTTCTTTCATGATGACACCATACTTGACTTGGCTAAAAAACACAGGTTTGTTTAGGAACATGGGATTAAATCATTTTGGTCATTGGCTGATTTTAGGATGACAAAATACTGAATCTGGTGGAAACGCCACAGGTTTGTTTTAAAATAAAAAGATATGAGGCTATTTGTCTGTGCATCGTCTACAGTTCCTCTACAAAGCTAATTTAAATTATACCCCTGGGGTCACAACAGGACCCACCTGCAGGTCACCAGGTCTACGTATATTTACATCTGGAATACCTATACAAATCTTCTTCTGTGAAGCTCCAAAGCCCATAATTTCATATTTGGTATAAATCAGCGTCTACAAGTCCTTTTTAGTTTGGTCAAATTATGCCCCTGGGATAACAACCAGTCCAGCTCTTCCAAATCTTTCATATCATATAGAGATGTTCTACAAAATTTGTTCAAAGTATGCCCCTGGGGACAGCAGTGACCTTGCCTTGGGGGTATTTTTAATCAATCCCCGGCTTTAAAAACTAACCACACCCCAGGGGTCACTTTTATCATATGAACATAAAGCAAAAATCAATTTGAAAGAACAAGGCCCAGAGCTTTGATATTCAGTATGTAACTTCAGATTGTGGTCCTCCATAAAATGTCTAGTTTTTAATTTTCCCTGGGATCCTTTTGTAATAATAGCAATGTTAATGAAGCAGATTGTGAGTGATTATTCCTTACTGTCAATATTGGATTTCTTTGAAAGTGAATTGAAAATGTGCACAAAAATGCTTTCATATTTTGCAATAGAAGACGTCCAAAACAGAAGCCTGGTCCAATGACAATCTTGCAAGACCTTGTGGACGATCAGGAAATGGGGCTGTCCCCACACGCCATTCTGATTGGTCAACTCTTCCAGTTCATTGGAAGTGCCGCAGAAAAAGCTGTAAGAAAATAGATATTGTTGTATATATAAATTGTATTATTAGAATTGTCCTTTTATTGTTTTAAAATATATATTAACACCCATAGTTGAAATCAAATCATGTTCTTGTTGTGTTTTCAAATGGCTGTTAAAGGTTCTTTTTACTGCCCTAAAGATAGGAATATAGTAATTGCATTGTCCGTCTTTTCATTCGTCAGTCTGTCCTGTTTCTTGTATGGACTATAACTCAGGACTTGTTCAAGGAATTGAAATAAATATTCTTATATTGATAGAGGGCATTCAGTGGAATTGCAGAGTACGAACATCCTAAGTCTCTCATCATTATTTACAGAGTTATTGCTCTTTAGAAATTTGTGTGTGCTGAGCATAACATCCTTAGTTTTGAAGGTGTTTAAATGAAACTGTGTACATTGATAGGGGACATTGAGGGGGAGCTGCAGAGTACAACTATCTTATCAGTGTTTTTGAGTTATTGTGGAATTTAACTGCATGTGTTGAAGAAACTTAAATTATCCTTAATAATAATAGATGGCTATAAGAGAAATGGGAAAATGCCATGGTTTTGCATAAAAACTCTCTGCAATATGTACAGAGTTATTGCCATTGTTATTTTGTATGTGCCATTTATAAGTAGATGAGAATTGAAGGGAATACAATTTAACTTCATTTATTGATAGAGAAAATGCAGTGTACACAGACCAAAACTAATTCTTCAGTATTTTTTTAGTTATTGCCCTTTCACTTTTTGGTGCTGAACATAATCACATCCTGCAATACTCCTTTGCAAAAAATATCTTAAAATATTAAATGGATTCATATCAATCTTCATTTCTTGATAAAGGGCTTTGAGAGGAAGTACAGAGTAAAGGTAACATAACTATTTCTTCAATATTTACAATATAATTGCCCTTTGTTATTGTTCTTGAGCACTCTTATAATGCCATAACAATTAAAAATATTACAATGAAACTTCATACATCTACAGAGAACATTTCGGTATTTAGCAAAAACTCTCTACGATGCATTTTATGTGAAGAGCCCAATAACAAAGTGCTATTTTATTGTGCAGATCTTATTTAAAATTATTAAAGACATATAAGAAGCATTCAGTTTATCTTCTAGTCAATAAACCATGAACTTTAATGTATGGTACAGAGTGTTGTTTGGTTCTTCTTGAAATGAAGGCCCTACTTAGGTCTATTGATTGCTTTCCCTGCAGGTGTCATGTGAGGCGTTCCTGCAGACGGCCAAGCTGCGTTGGTGGCGTGGCAACACCAGGAAGCAGGCGCTCGTGCACATGAGGGAGCTGCTGTCTGCAGCGTCAAGGGTGGGCGGGGCCACACACCTGGTTGCCGCTGTGACCTCGGTCCTCAGGCATGGACCTCGGTATGAGACTTCCTCTGTCATGAACTAACAGTGGCACTTTTACCACTGCAACATTCTCCTAAGTTTTTAAACCTAAATATATATTATAAATATGTTTTTTTAGTGAAGAATTGAAGTCTTGGATATCTTAGCAGTTGCTAGTTTTCATATTCTTGTTTTATCAATGCTTCTTAACATTAGATAATATATTACAAAAAAGTGTACAAATAAAACAATACAAGTAATTTAATCAAATGATAATTTGATATTGATCTTCAATGACAGTCTCCATATTCTTATTATAACATCAATATTTCTATTGGATAGCTATACAAAATTGTGGATCAAAATAACTAATACGACATCTCAACATTGATTTCTAATTAATGGAAGCATATTTAATAGCACATTGCTAAACCCTCAGAATTGTGTTTTCTGCAGGGTGGAGGAGCTGACGTGTGGGGGGATGGTGAGTCAAGTGCGGGAGGCGTTTGCAGAGACCATGACCTCCGTGGTGCAGGTTGTGGCCAGATACCCGATAGCATGCTGTAACAGTATAGGCCTGCTGTGTATTGTGCCATATACTAGGTAAATAGTATGATGCTCTTGTGTCCAAAATTATGCATCACTTTTTGATGGTATTTCTGTTATCCCCTGCCGAAATTTAAAGATTTATTGTCAATTTAATATAGTTGAAGAAGAACTTTTACCAGAAAATAATGATTTTACATTTACCAAAAAATTTGATTAAAATACCATGTAAGTGTATATCAAACTTTGAGTCGAATTATGATACATGCAGATTAATTATTGTGGTTAATATCCTTTTAATAAACAAATGTGATTTATTATGATAAAAATGAGCATTGATTTTTATGCCCCCCTTCGAAGAAGAGGGGGTATATTGCTTTGCTCATGTCGGTCTGTCGGTCCACCAGATGGTTTCCGGATGATAACTCAAGAACGCTTAGGCCTAGGATCATGAAACTTCATAGGAACATTGATCATGACTCGCAGATGACCCCTATTGATTTTGAGGTCACTTGGTCAAAGGTCAAGGTCACAGGTCAAGGTCACAGTTACTGGAAATAGGCATTTTAAGGATTTAGCATGGTTCAAACAAGGGAAACAACTACCGTTTATGCATGTTCTTTTTGTTACAGCATTTGCCTCCNAACGTCATATAGGTGGACATAGTGTTTCACAAAAACATCTTGTTGATGGTATTTCTGTTATCCCCTGCCGAAATTTAAAGATTTATTGTCAATTTAATAAAGTTGAAGAAGAACTTTTACCAGAAAATAATGATTTTACATTTACCAAAAAATTTGATTAAAATACCATGTAAGTGTATATCAAACTTTGAGTCGAATTTTGATACATGCAGATTAATTATTGTGGTTAATATCCTTTTAATAAACAAATGTGATTTATTATGATAAAAATGAGCATTGATTTTAACATGATGCATCACGAGACAATTTATATGGAATTTATAACTTAAAAATCATTGGTTGTAGAGCTGAGGAGAAATGTCTGGTACGTTCAGGACTGGTTCATCTCTTGGACAAGCTGTGCAGTCTAGCCAGCAACCAATCGGATAGTCGTGAAAACCAGTCTGTGAGACAGAAAGTCTCAGCCATGGCATGGGCTGGTTTCCAAGTGCTAGCAAACAGATGTGTCATGTGGGAGACAGAAGAAGGTTAGTAGCATACATTGGCAATCTGGGGATGTTATAGCTTTAGCCCCGCACAAGAAAGTTGTGATGGGGGGGGGTAAATTGGTTTCAGGTTGTCCATATGTCCGTTTTTGTCTGGACATCAGATTTCTTATCCAGAGCATATCTCAAAAACTGTAAAACTATGTCAACTTGAAACTTGATATATAGGTAGATCATATTTAGGAGGTTTGGCAGTGCACAAGAACAATAACTCTGGCTTTCCTATTTTAAAAGTGATTGTCCTTCATTATTTTCACACTTAAATTGAGTTTGCAGCATATCTCTAAAAGTGAAAGATGTATCAACTTTAAACTTTATATGTATGTAGATGTCATTGGGTGATGTATGCAGTGCACAAGAATCATTACTCTTGCTCATGTATTTTTAGAGTTATTGCCCTTTGTTACATTATGTTTAGAGCATATCTTGAAAACTGTTTGAGGTATTAATTTGAAACTAAAATGGTTGGTAGATATCATTGAGAGGGGTTTAAGTGCTTAAGAAACATAATTTTGCTCCTCTACTGAGTTATTGCTCTTTGTTTATTATTGTACTAAAATAATTAATTCTCAAACAGATCTTGAAAACTGTTAGATGTATCAACTTGAAACTTCATAGATAGGTAGATGTCCTTGAGTGGTTGTTCAGTGCACAAGTTCGTAACTCTTGATAAAAGAGTTATCAACTTAAAACTTAATAGGTAGCTCGATCACACTTTGCAGATGTGAAGTGCACAAGAACTTAAACTCTCGCTTCCATCTTTTTAGAGTTATTACTCTTTATTTATTTTTATGCCCCCGGTAGGGTGGCATATAGCAGTTTTACTGTCAGTCCGTCCGTCCCTCAGTCTGTGCGTCCGTCTGAAAACTTTAACGTTGGTCATAACTTTTGCAATATTGAAGATAGCAACTTCATATTTGGCATGCATGTGTATCTCATGAAGCTGCACATTTTGAGTGGTGAAAGGTCAAGGTCATCCTTCAAGGTAAAAAAAAATGCATGTGTATCTCATGGAGCTGGACATTTTGAGTGGTGAAAGGTCAAGGTCATCCTTCAAGGTCAAAGGTCATTTTATTTTTATTTTTTTAAAGCGGCGCAGTAGAATGCATTGTGTTTCTGACAAACACATCTCTTGTTTAATTTAAATTTTGTCTGGAGCTTATCTGCTCTTTGTGCAGGTGCATATGAGGATCTGGAGCATTCTGGACTGGCCCGTCAGGTGTCTGTCCTGCTGACCAATCACCTTGCGCGGGCCACCGAGTCCAGTGGCAATGAGGCGGCAGGCACAGAGGCCCTGCAGGAAGTGCTCAGTCTCCTGAACAACCTGTCAAGGAGCCACATGGGCAAGGCCATACTCAGTCAGCCAGCATGCGTCTCCAAACTGCTGTCTCTGCTGTTAGATCAGAGGTAGATATTACTCTAGCTTGTGGCAGTAAGGGTTTTAATGTGGCTCTGTTATTCTTACTTCTATTCTCTGATTACAATTTTATTAATTTTTAGGAATCCCCTCAAATTATTGCTGTGTTTTTGTTGTGTAATATGAATGTGTAAAACAAATGTATACAAATTATCCCAACCTAGAAGTGTCTTTATGTTGTTTAGGGGTTCTGTCTTGCAATTTTTGTTAGTTTGATCCCTTGTTTTAATCCTTACTCCAGGAGCGTTAAAATTATTTTTTCCTGAGAGACTCAAAGTACTGATTCTAGCAAGATAACAGACCCAATCTTAAATACATACAATAGAACTGTACAAAGAGTTCAGCATGAGATGTTGTTGTTTCAGGCCCTCCCCCAAGCTGGTGCTGATCATCCTGCAGCTGTGTCGGGTGGCCCTGCCCCTGATGGACGCCATGGAGTGCGAGAGGGTGGAGCTGCCCACGTGGGGCCACATGCCCCTGGCCAGCCACTGGAGCACCAGCAAACCCATCTCCGACCCCGCCGCCAAGATTGTCTCCCTGCTGCTGGCTCGTCTTGGAGACTTCCTAGTGCCAGGTTTGTGGATTATTTTAAACCTATTTATTTTTAGCTTGATTGCATCAAAAGCCTAAGGCTTATTTGAAACGCTCTTGAGTCTGTTTCCTGGGACTATAACCAGTACTTGGTGTCTATGGGGGAGATCTAAAGAATGCTCCCACAGTGGGGATCGAACTCGTCACCTCCCGATTCAGGTTTGTGGTTTGCCATGATACTTGGTGAACATTGATGTAGTCTAGTGAAATTTACTGGCCCTCATATATTTTGACTGGCATTGTCCGAGGTCCGACAGACCTTTGCTGTGACTGATATTCTGGAACAGCTCTCGTATATTTTAGTAGTCATTTTAATGTGTTTTTGTGTTGAGTCATAATTTTATGAATTAAAACATAATTCACAGTAACTTCTATATTACACTTCCTAACAGGTGACCTTGCAACAGTTGCTAGCAGACAGCAGTCAATTGATCCTGATCATAGCCGAGATAAAGGCAGTAGTGATGATTTCATGAGCCACAATGGACGTGCATCAGTCTTTGTGCACAAGCGAGAAGACCAGCAGGCTAATGAAGTGGTCAGCATGTGTCTTGGGTAGGCATGATTGTCTTCATAACTTGATTCTAAACAGTGCTCCCTTGCCATTTTTATGTCCCCCAGTCTATACTGGGGGAAACATTGTTTTTGCCCTGTCTGTTTGTTTGTTGGTGTGTTTATTGGTTTGTTTGTGTCAAACTTTAACATTGGCCATAACTTTTGCAATATTTAAGATAGCAACTTCATATTTGGCATGCATGTGTATCTCGTGGAGCTGCACATTTTGAGTGGTGAAAGGTTAAGGTCATCCTTCCAGGTCAAAGGTCAACTATATGGGTCAAAATCATAACTTTTGCAATATTGAAGATAGCAACTTGATATTTGGCATGCATGTGTATCTCATGGAGCTGCACATTTTGAGTGGTGAAAGGTCAAGGTCATCCTTCAAGGTCAAAGGTGAAATATGTTGCTCAAAACCATAACTTTTGCAATATTGAAGATAGCAACTTGATATTTGGCATGCATGTGTATCTCATGGAGCTGCACATTTTGAGTGGTGAAAGGTCAATGTCATCCTTCAAGGTCAAAAGTCAAATATATGGGTCAAAATCATAACTTTTGCAATATTGAAGATAGCAACTTGATATTTGGCATGCATGTGTATCTCATGGAGCTGCACATTTTGAGTGGTGAAAGGTCAATGTCATCCTTCAAGGTCAAAAGTCAAATATATGGGTCAAAATCATAACTTTTGCAATATTGAAGATAGCAACTTGATATTTGGCATGCATGTGTATCTCATGGAGCTGCACATTTTGAGTTGTGAAATGTCATGGTCAAGGTCATCCCTCAAGGTCAAAGGTCAAATATATGGGTCAAAATCGCTCAAAAGGGGACATAGTGTTTCACAAACACATCTTGTTTTTTTAAGTTTTAGATGTGGTATGCATGTGAATCAAGCACATATATATGTGAATGGGAACACTGTCTAAATATTGTTGATATATTGTTAATACAACAGTAGCTTTTACAACTGTTATCTTACCAGATACATGCAAGTTTAAGTCATTTACAGTTTTGAAAACTGTTTAAGTACTGATAATATCTTAAAATGTGTCAAGTTGTAGAAGTTTTTTTTACCTGGGTATTACTTACCTGTATTTCCTTGTACTAGAACTGACAGCAGGCAGTTTCGGCTTGGTGGGGCATCCAATGTGGAAAAAGCCAGCCGCCTGGAAAAGGAATTGACAAAGGTAGAATTAATTGTTTCATATCCTGTTTTTTGTAATTTTATATGGCATTTATCACCATGTTTGGATGTTCAAACTATGCTGAACCATAGTCAATCTGAAATGAGGGATTTATTAATCCATTCATGCCATAATATATAAAATATGGTGTGTTTGTATAAGCTTATTGATCATTATCAACCATTTTCCAGAACAACAAGGCCGAGGTTGTGACAGAGGATGTGAAGTCAGCGCGTAAAAAGGCGGAGAAATGGGCCCAGATGGGACTGACTGTCTCTATCGGGCCGCCCATGGAGTCTGCTGGCGACTCTTTAAATGGAGACAAGAAAAAAACTGAAAAGGAGGTCGTATGTAAGGACAAGAATGCAGAGCTGGCCAGGTTTGTGGGCTGTTACATGAGAGTATTGGATAAAGCCTGGCTCTGTGAAAAGGGGGTTTGAAGCATGTGTGTAAAGTGTCATCCCTGATAAGCCTGTGCAGTCTGTACAGGCTAATCAGGGACGACACTTTCAGCTTTAATTGTATTTATCGTTTAAAGGAAGACTCTTCTTGACGAAAGTCCATTTAAGGTGGAAAGGGTCGTCTCTGATTAGCCTGTGCAGACTGCACAGGCTAATCTGGGAAGACCCTACGCTTATGCATTAAACCCCCTTTTCACAGAGCGAGGCTCAATCAGTTATGGTGTACATGACAAAAAGATCAAGAGTGGATGTTATTGAATCCGGTTAAATTCTGAAAAGATTTGGCTTGTCCATATTGATAAATATAGTTGTTCACATTTCAGCAGTCCTTTGTTTTGGATTGGATGAAATATCAAAAAATTATTTAATTGTATTAGGTTGTTTGTTTATGGTTGATCTTATAACGCCTTGTTTTCAATATTATATTACCATTGTCCGCACACAACTCACAATTGTGCATCTTTCTGTACATGTAGCACTCTATCTTTCACTGTATTTATTGCATTGTACCAGGTTGGACCTATTGCGTCCATTTATCAGTGGCCATGTGGCTAACAGTATGGCAGCAGAGGTGATAGAGCTGCTACACAGCCTGCTCAACACTCCCGACTACAACACAGATACCAGCCGATCATGGTCAAATGCTGTACAGAGGGTATGACAATGTGTCTTTGGGTGTTCTGTTGAACAATCAGTGAGATTTGACTGTTGAACAATCAGTGAGATTTGACTGTTGATAAGTGTGTTTATAAAAGCAAGGAATACATACAGATTTTTGTGTGTGTAAACATATTCCAAGCAAATTCTGTGGCTGCTGTTTATTTGAAGAAAATGTGTATGTCATAGTTCATATCTGCGTTAGTTGTTATTATTGTTTGTCAATAATTAATGCTTCAGGGTTTGTAATGTCCTATATTGCTTAAAAAACTTGTTAGTTTTTAGCACACACTATTTTAACCACATGCTCTTTTCGGTCCATGGGAAAATTAGCCCAGTACAGACAATTAACAGATCATTGTTGGTCAATTTCATCACCTTGAATTATTTTCACAAGATATCAGTCTCACTTGTTGCTGCCCGTACCCAGGTGCTGATGAACGCTCTGGCTGGTTTACCAGTGCTGTTGAACTCGCTGGACAGCCTGAGCTCCCCACGGTGTCACACTCTAAACCTGATGTACATGGCAAGGCAGGTGAACGCGGCCCTGTGCGCACTGGGCGGCTTCCAAGAGATGATCAAACCTGGCTGCCATGTGGAGGTGAGTGCGGGAGACATGATTATATATGAGCATTGCTCTGTGAAAAGGGGATTTAATGCATGTGCGTACAGTGTCGTCTCAGATTAGACTGTGCAGTCCGCACAGGCTTATCAGGGATGACACATTCCGCCTAAACTGGATTTTCGCTAAGAAGAGAAATTCTTTAAACTAAATATATCATACAGGCGAAAGTGTCGTCCCTGATAAGCCTGTGCGGACTGCCCAGGCTAATATGGAACAACACTTTATGCACATTCATTAAACCCCCTTTTCACAGAGCGAGGCCCATATTCATGGTTAGCAAACCATGCTTTGAAGTAAAGAGTGTCAAATGGCTTTTAAGGTATTTTGCTAAAATATAACTCAAACCTGTGTCGTTTATGCCAGTATTTCTTCCTTTTAAGTAAACACTGCTGAAAAAATTGTTGAAAAATCCCAAAAAAGATTCAAATTAAAAAAATCTTATAAGAAAATTGTGATTTTTTTTGCCTATAATAATTAGTTGGATATTAAATAACAAAAACTGTTGTTGCATTATCTTTCAATCTTGCAACATAATTAGCTCACCTGAGCAGGAAGGCAATGTCATTGCAGCTTTAATAGCTGGTCTGTGTCAGTGCTTGTAGTCAGGTGAGCAGTTTGGTATATCAGGACCCTCTTGTTATAACTCTTAACATGTGCAATGGTTATGTTGTAAGTGGCACAACTAAATTACTATGTAATATACTGGTTTAGAAAAGATAATGAGTTATGCTGTATTTTTATTGTCCCCTACCGGTTTCACAAGCGGGGACTTATGGTTTGCGCTCTGTCAGTCCGTCCATCAGTCTGTCCGTCCGTCAGTCCATCTGTCAGTCTGTCTGTCACACTTTTCTGGTTCCTGCGATAACTTTAAAAGTTCTTCATATTTTTTCATGAAACTTGAAACATGGACAGATGGCAATATGGAGATTATGCATATCATTTCATTTTGTTCCTACGTCAAGAATTTGGGTTGTTATGGCAACAAATACTAAAAAATAAATAAAAAAATCTGACAATGGTGAAGCCAGTAGGGGACATGATTGCTTGGCAATAGCTTGTTCATTATGGTTGACTGATGCAGTCTTGGATNAAGTGGCACAACTAAATTACTATGTAATATACTGGTTTAGAAAAGATAATAATGAGTTATGCTGTATTTTTATTGTCCCCTACCGGTTTCACAAGCGGGGACTTATGGTTTGCGCTCTGTCCGTCCGTCAGTCCGTCCGTCAGTCCGTCCGTCAGTCCGTCCGTCAGTCCATCTGTCAGTCTGTCTGTCACACTTTTCTGGTTCCGGCAATAACTTTAAAAGTTCTTCATATTTTTTCATGAAACTTGAAGCATGGACAGATGGCAATATGGAGATTATGCACATCATTTCATTTTGTTCCTACGTCAAGAATTTGGGTTGTTATGGCAACAAATACTAAAAAATAAATAAAAAAATCTGACAATGGTGAAGCCAGTAGGGGACATGATTGCTTGGCAATA